>WOXC01003711.1:0-257641 GCA_011680675.1 Gymnobelideus leadbeateri
GGAGCTGAGTTCAAATCTGGCCTCAGACAATTAACACAAAAACTAGCCATGTGGCCTTGGGCAAGTCACTTAACCCCAACTGCCCTACAAAAAGCAAAAAAAAAAAAAAAAAAGAAATGTAATTTCATTCCACATTGATAGCCTTAAGAGCAGACAAGACTTGGTCAAAGCACCATTAGACAATAAATTGTATTTTTAAGATGGCTCTTTCAAAAACTTGAGTCCTCCCTAGTTGGTAACTCATCTCCCTGAACTATGCAATAAGACATTTGTCCCCTGATGCTAACCTGGTTCAATCTACTTCTGAGCATTGCAAGTCCAGAGAGTCCTGGTTTGGCTTTGATAGTTAATGTGGACTGGCAGCCAGAGGACTTTATTTTTTTTAAATGTTGAAAAGAAAGTCATCTAGAGGGTCTAATTCCCGACTATTGCTCTTTAAGATTCATTTCACTTCTTTTTTTTAATAGGAATTAATTTGTTGATGTTGGAAGCACAAGTCCCCTAAAGAGACTAAACAGGAAAGCCAGTAGTAATCATGACTGAACCCTGGGTCCTTAAGTTAGTTACGCTTCTCTTTGTAAGTTGGCATCATGTCACCAGTACCAATTAAGAAACCTTTTAAACAAGTTCTGATGTCTTTTGTTTTTGTAGTTCTTTCCAGTTATGCCTTCTCCCTTGCCTATGAGAATACTCTTTTATAATAAAGAAAAAAGTTGTGAAAAGCCAACCCACACAGCAACATGAGGGTCTGATGGTGTTACACCGTTCTATACCCACAGTCCTATCCTCCAACTCTAACAAAACAGGCAGTTGCTTTTCTTCATCTCTTTCCCAGAGCCAACACCAATCATTATAATTACAGAGCATTTGGTCTCTTTTTAGTGTTATTTCCATTTACACTATTGTGAACATTATATAAATTATTGTCCTGGTTCTATTCCCTTCACTGTGACATCAGTTCATAGAATCCTAGATCTTGAGGTGGAAGGGAGGGACCTTAGAGTTCACCTCGTCTGATCCATTTATTTCATAGATGAGGACCTGAGGTCTAGATAGGTGGAGTGACTTACAGAACCAGTGTCTAGCCCAGGTCCTGTGACTCAAGCACAGTGTTCTTTCAGTTGCACCATATTGACTTCATAGAGCTATTTACATGTTTCTGTGTATGTCACATGCTCATCATTTCTTGTGGTGCTGTAGTATTCCATTATATCAATATGTTAGTTTGGTCAGCCATTCCCCACGACAGTGCTGTTTTTTCAGGTTCCTTGTAAAGCTCCAGTTTTTGTCTACACACTTGGGAGAGAGAAGAAAGAGCATTGACTCTGGAATCTGAGGATCTATGCTCTAGTCTAGTTTCTGAGAACCCTTCTGACAACCCTTCCAACTCTAAGGTACGAATAACTATGAAATCAAAGTGGAGAATAAGCTAGTTATTAACAACACAGCTTTATTGCTTATCTTACTAGAGAAGGAAATAATAATCCACTCCAGTATCTTTGCCAAGAAAACCTCACAGACAGTATTGACGTGCAATGGTCCATGGGATCAGGAAGAGTTGGATACGACTGAAAAATTGAACAATTATTTACCTTCCAGCAGCAAGCCACTTTTGTTTTTTGAGAGGGGAAGGTAGGGCACTTGGGATTAAGTGACTTGCCCAAGGTTACACAGCTAGTTTTGCGTTAAGTGTCCGAGGCTGGATTTGAACTCGGGTACTCCTGATTCCAGGGCTGGTACTCTGTTCACTGCACCACCTAGCCACCCCCACAGCAAGCCACTCTTAAATATGCCTACAGAGAAGGACGTGGTCTCAGCCATCATGGAATCTCAGACTATTAGAACTAAAAAGGACTCTTAGAGATTCTCATGTCTAAGTTCCTCCTTTCAAAGTCATTTTTCTTTTCAATATTGTAGTTATTGTATAAATTGTTCTACTGGTTCTGCTCACCTCCCTCTAGTTTATATGAGTCTTCCTAGC
Source organism: Gymnobelideus leadbeateri (assembly GCA_011680675.1). Taxonomy (NCBI): domain Eukaryota; kingdom Metazoa; phylum Chordata; class Mammalia; order Diprotodontia; family Petauridae; genus Gymnobelideus; species Gymnobelideus leadbeateri. The sequence goes on from WOXC01003711.1 coordinate 1,982, forward strand.
CTGTCTAAAACAGTCAATTTTGTATATTCACATACCATAATTTATTCAGGTTTTCCCAATTAATAGACACCTCCTTTGTTCACAGTTCTTTGTTACAACAAAAAGTACTGCTAGAAATTTTTTTGTATATATGAGTCATTAAAAAAATCTCTTTGGAATATAGATCTAGAAATGATATTTCTGGGTCAGAGGACATGCAGTTTGGCAACTTTTGAGGTACAGTTCTAAAGTGCTTTGCAAAATAACTGGACCAAAACATAGCATTAATTCCTGTGCACCTAATCACCTATGTTTCCCTGTTCCTCCAACAATTCTAGTTTTTCCTTTTTTGTCATCTTTAACAATCTGCTATAGGTTTGAGGTTGAACCTTAGAGTTCTTTTGATTTCCATTTCTCTATTAGTGATTTGGAGCATTTTTTTCATATAGTGGTTGATTGCATGGGTTCCTTCCTTTGAAAATTGTCTTTTGCTTTCTTTTACCTATTAGGGAATAGCTATCATTTTAAAAAAATTATTTTTAATTTATTTTTATGGAATGAAACAAGCATTTCCACAACACAGTACAATTTAAAAAAGGATGATTGCATATGAAACTGCAAATCTACCAAGTACAACTTACTATTCCTTTCAAATATACAACAAAATTATCATCTGTATTTCTTTTTTTCCTTTTTTTCTTCCCTCCCTTTCTCACCATAGAGATGACTTCCATTACACAAAATGTCATTTTACAGTAGACAAAAATAGGCATATACATGTAGAATGGTTCTACGCATACTTCAATTTATCAGTTTTTTCTCTCGATCCAGATAGCATCTTTCTTTATGTGTCCTTTATAGTTCATTTGAGTATTTATAATACTCAAAATAACTTATTCCCTCAAAAGCATTCTTAAAACAATATTGCTATTGCTATATATGAGGTCCTCTTGGTTCTGCTCATTTCACTCTTCATTATTTCATTCAAGTCTTTCCATATTTTCCTAAGATCAAGCTCACCGTTTCTTATAGCACAATAGTATTCCATCATAATCATATACCACAACTTGTTCAGCCATTCCTCAATTGATGGGCATCCCTGCATTTTCCAGTTCTTTGCCACCACAAAGAGAGCTGCTATAAAGATTTTAGAACATGGAGGTTCTTTTCCTTTTTCCCTAATCATCTTTGGAAATAGACCAAGTAGTGATATTGCTGGGTCAAAAGGTATAAATAATTTAATGACTATTTGGGCCCATTCCAGATTGTTCTATAAAATGGTTGGATCTGTTCACAATTCCACCAGCAAATGAATTAGTGTCCCAATTCTTCTATGTCTCCTCCAGCATTTGTCATTTTCCCCTTCAATGATTTTAGCCAACATGGTAGGTGTAAAATGATATCTCAAGACTGTTTTCATTTGCATTTCTCTAATCAATAATGATTTAGATAATTTTTTCATATGACTATAAATTGTTTTGATTTCTTCATTTCTTCTATCATTCTTACATATCTATATTTCAGATCTATATAAAGCACATATTTACATATTTGTGTACACATAAATATATAAAACATTTACATATATGTTTTATATGTATATATTTATTCATATATATTGCTAATTAGGTGGTACAGTGGATAGAGCACTGGACAGGAAGACTCATCTTCATGAGTTCAAAGCTGGCCTCAGTCACTTACTAGCTGTGTGACCCTGGGCAAGTTACTTAACTCTTTTTGCCTCAGTTTCCTCATCTGTAAAATGAGGTGGAAAAGGAAATAGCAGACCACTCCAGTATCTCTGCCAAGAAAACCCAAAAATGGGGTCACAGAGTCAGACATGATTGAAATGATCAAACAACAAAACACATATCTATCTTTCTATTGTGTGAGATCTTGGTCCAAACCAAATTTCTCCCAGATTGATTTCCAGTTTTCTCAACAGTTTTTGTTGACTAGTCAATACTTACTCCAGTATTTGGGTCTTTGGGGTTGATAAAACACTATGCTACTATGATTGATTTGTTCTAACTTGTAATTACTGATTCTATTGATTCTCTATATTTAACCAGTACCAAGTCATTTGATGAATTCTGCTCTACAGTACAGTTTAAGATCTGATACTACCAGGTTCCCTTTCTTCCTGATTTTTTTCATCCTTTTCCTTGAGAATCTTGATGATGATCATTATCTACAATGAATTATTTTTTCTAGCTCTCTAAAACTAATCCTTTGATAGTTTGATTGATATGGCACTAGATAAAATTAATTATGTAGCATTCTAATTTATCTTATGTTATCATGGCCCAACCATTAGAAATTAGTATCTTTCCACTATAGGTCAATCAACAAACATTTATTAAATGTTTACTTTGTGCCAGGCACTGTACTATGAGCAGGTAAGACAAATAGAAGCAAAAAGAAAGACAGTCCTCAAACAGGTTATATTCTAATGGGAAAAGATAACACTGAAAAGGAAGCTGGAAGAGTAGGAGAGGCACTTTGCATGGGGGCCATATTGGAGAAATTCAGATTGCAGCCTGGTGAGCAATGAAGGGAATAGGTCTGTCTTTATTTTGTAAACAACATTTATAGATAGATGTATTCATAAAGTTTCTGTGTGTGTTTTGGTAAGTGGACTTCTAAATATTTTATATATTAGGTACTTACTTTGAATGGAATTTTTTCCGTACTACTGCATTTTGTCATAGCTGGTCAGTGTCATGGCATTATAGAATTTTAGAACTTGTCCTTATTAAACAAATTAAGAAACTGAGGCTCCATGGTCAGACATTATCAAGTCAATGGTTAGGTCTTCTGCCAGAATAAAAGTCCCCAAATCCCAGACTTGCATTTTTCCCACTGAATGCAACTTCTGAGATTTGCATTCAGCTAGGGAGAGAAGGACCCATAAAAGCGTGTAACTCCAAGGTAAAATGCTTCATTTTCATGTCTAACTTATGGAATTAATATGCAATTTCATTTATTCACAGCCTTTATGTTAAAAATATTAATGAATAGAAATGGTAGTTTGCATGTTATAATGCAGTATAAATACAGCAAAAAGAGATTAACACTTGAAGTCAAACAACCTTTGAATTTCAGCTCTGTTACATGTTACCTGAACAAGTTAGCTAACTGTTCTGGACCTCAATTTCCTCATCTCTAAAATGAAGGAGTTAGATTAGATGAATTCTTAGAATCTCATTTGGTTCTTAAAGAGAGAAAAGGGAAGAGATTATGTGTGTGAGGTGGGATGCAAACTGAGCCCTAGAGGATAGATGACCAAATGCATGGGGAGAGTAATAGCAGCATTCCAGAAGGAGTAATGGGGTGTTGGGAGGGGAGGGAGCACTCAGGGGCGAGGGGGGAATTACTAGGCACTAATTATCCCATGAATTGAGGCCAAGTTGGTTTTGTCTCATTCTGAGGGAGAGTGGCTAAGATGGACAGAGGGAGAACAAGGACAGGTTTGCCTTAATCATCTGAATAATTACTTTAGTTCTCCAGTTCTCTTAATTTACAGGTACAGCCTCTCATCCAAGCAATTATGCGACCCAGCCCCATTTAGCTAGGAAAATTGGTGTGACAGGAATATCAGTCACTTTTCTTATCCATAGATGATGTCACTACATTTTATGTCAAAGGATAACTAACTTTCATGTCATTGAGAAAGGCCTTTTTTTAGGCCTAAAAAAAGTCCTTTCTCTAAAAGATTTTAGCAGGCTTCAGTGTCTCATTTGTCATCAAACCTAACAACACATTTAACACCCTTACATATGGGAAAGATAGTCCTGTCAGTCACCTTCTCTGCAGTTTAGTCTAAAACAGTCGCCTAGAGCAGTGACAGTATAAGTATTGGCCCAAGGTCACACAGCCAGTATGTATCAGAGCCAGGATATGAACTCAAGTCTTCCTGGTTTCTGGATCAGCTCCCTATCCATGGAAGGGGGAGGGAAAGGTCAGAATTGTTCTAAAATCTAGCTGGTTTTGTGTTTGTAACCAGATGTCCCTATTGTTTTATGGAACTGGATTGAAATTGTTTCAGGAAGAATGATTTACCACTTTCAAAGAGCCTCTGATTTATTTTTTGTCCTCCGTACCCAGAGGCCCAGTGACTTCATGGTGTTGCGGTCAAGATACAGTGTGTCCAACCATGGCTGATCAGATCAGTACAAGCTCAGAAAGCCCTACTATAGGTTAGGCACAAATAGTCCATATGAGCATTTGGAGTGGAGAGGTCTCTAAATTTGCAAAGCTCACATTCCTTTTGAGTTACTGCAATTCTGCTTCTCTTAGAGCACAGTGCCTTCTTTGATGTGGTTCTGTGCACTGTCTCCCATGTTTCAACAACCAATTACAAAATTCTTCAAAGAGACCTTGAGGGTGTCACTTCTTCTGACCTCTGTGTGATCACTTGCCTTGTCTAAGTCCTCCATAAAATCATCTTTTAGGGAAACATGTTTGGCATTCAAACAATGTGGCCAGTCCATTGGGGTCGCTCTATCTACAGCAGAGTTTTGTCTTTCTTTTTTCTTTTTCTTATTAAATTTTATTTTTAATTTATGGAATAAAACAAGCACTTCCAGAACATAGTACAATAAAAAAGATGGTTGCACATCAAACTGCAAGTCTATAATGCACAACTTGCTATTTTTTTCAAATATACAACAAAATTATCATCTAATTTTTTTTCCTTTTCTTCCCCCCATTCCTGCCCTAGAGATGGCTACTATTAGACATAAATCAATATGTGTGAATGTAAAATTATTTTATACATACTTCTATTTATCAGTTCTCTGGAGGTAGATAGCATCTTTCTTCATGTGTCCTTTACAGTTAACTTATTTATTTATTTTTTAAAGCAATTGGGGTTAAGTAACTTGCTCAAGGTTACACTGCCAGTCATTATTTATGTGTGGGTGCTCATTTTCTGAGGCCGGATTAGATCCTGGGTCATCCCAACTCAGAGGCCGGCGCTCTTACTCACTGTACCACCTAGCCGTCCCCAACTTAGGTATTTATAATAGTCAAAATAACTCATTCATTCAAAGTCATTCTTAAAACAATATTGCTGTTACCATATATGATATTCTCTTGGTTCTCTTCATTTCAGTCTTCATTATTTCATGCAAGTCTTTCCATGTTTTCTAAAATCATTGAGCTTATTGTTTCTTATAGCACAGTAGTATTCCATCACAATCTTATACCACAACTTGTTCAACCGTTCCCCAATTGATGGGCAGCCCTGCAATTTCCAGTTCCTTGCCACCATAAAGACTCTCCAAAATGATTGAATCAGTTTGCAATTCCCACCAACATGAATTAGTGTTCCAGTTTTTCCACATCTCCTTCAACATTTGTCACTATCCCCTTCAATCACTTAAGCCAATCTGAAAGGTGTAAAATGATATCTTAAGATTGATTTCATTTGCATTTCTCAAATCAATAATGATTTGGGTCATTTTTTCACATGACTATAAATTGTTTTGATTTCTTCATCAGAAAACTGCCTGTCCATGTCCTTTGACCTTTTATCAGTTGGGGGAATGATTTGAATTCTTATAGATTCGACAGAGTTCTTTATATAGTTTATATATCTTTGTCTGATAAACTATCTATAAAATTTCCCACCAATTTTCTGCTTTCCTTTTGATCTTGATTACATTTGATTTATTTGTACAAAACCTTTTTAATTTAAGGTAATAAAAATTATCCATTTTACACTTAACTTTGTTCTCTATATCTTGTTTATTCATAAATTGTTCACCTATTCATAATCTGACAAGCCATATGTTCTATGTTCTTCTAATTCTCTTGTAAAATCTTTTTGTATATAAATCACTTAGATATGTCAAAATAGATATTTTGACCTTATCTTGGCAAATGGTTTAAGATATTGGTCTTTCTTTGCCCAGTTTTTGCTGTACTGCTTTCCAGTCTTCCCCTGCCCCAAATCTTGCCAATTTTTGTCCCCAAATCTTAAGTCTTTATACTTGTCAAATATAAGGTTATTGTGTTTATTTGCCACTGTAAATTGTCTGTCTACTCTATTCCATTGATCAACCTTTCTATTTCTTTTTTTTTTTTTTTTTGCCTTTTTGGAGGGCAATTGGGGTTAAGTAACTTGCCCAAGGTCACACGGCTAGGTTTTTGGTGTGCGTTGTGTTTGAGGTCAGATCCGAACTCAGGTCCTTCTGACTCTAGAGCCGACGCTCTACTCACTGCACCACCTAGCCGCCCAACCTTTCTATTTCTTATCCAGTACCTGTTAATTCCAATAATTAGTGCCTTATAGAATAGTTTAAGATATGATACTTCTAAACACTCCTTCCTTTACACTTTCTTTACACTTTTTTTCGTTATTTCATTTTATATTCTTAACTTTTAGTTTTTCCAAATGAATTTTGTTAATATTTTTTGTAATTCAATTAAAAAATTTTTGGTAATTTAATTGGAATAGCATTAAATATATATAAATTAGCTTTGGTTAAATTTTTATTTTTATTATATTGACCCTGCCTACCCATGAACAATTAATATTTCTCCAGTTATTTACATCTGATTTTATTTGTATAAAAAGTTTTTTAAAAATAATTTTGTTGATATAGTTTCTGGGTTTGTTTTGGCAAATGTGCTCCCAGGTATTTTATACCATCTGGAATAATTTTAAATGGGATTTTTTTTTACTATCTTTTCTTGCAGAGTTTTGTTTGTGACATTGAGGAATGCTTATGATTTATATGGATTTACTTTATATCCTGCTACTTTGCTAAAATTATTATTTCAACTAACTTTTTAGTTGAATCTTTGGGATTTTCCAAGTATTATCATATCATCTGAAAAAAGAGATAGTTTTATTATCTCAATCTCCATTCTGATTTCTTCTATTTCTTTTTCTTCCCTTATTGCTATTCCTAGAATTTCCATTACAATATTTAATAATATTCTCCAATGGAAAAGTCGATGGGGGTATGGGAGAAGGTATGGGAGACAGCAGATTGGAGGAAGAGATATCTTGTGGGACTACTATTCTGGGAGGTTGGGTAGGGGAATAATGGGGGGAAAATGATTGTAACTCAAAATCTGGCGGAAATGAATGATGTAAAACAGAAGTTAATAAAGCATTTGTTTAAATAAAAAAAATATTTAATAATATTGGTGACAGTGGACATCCTTGTTTCACACCTGATCTTATTGGGAAGGCTTCTAGTTTATACCCATCATAAGTAATGCCTGCTGATGGCTTTAGATAATTTTTTAAAAATCAATTTAAGGAAAAATCCATTTATCTCAATACTTTCAAGTAATTTTTTTTAAATGAAAATGAGTGTTGAACTTTATTAAAAGCTTTTTCTGCATCTATTGATATAATCACATGCTCTTTCTTTTATTATTTATATAATCAATTATGTTAATAATTTTCCTTATATTAAACCATCCCTGCATTCCTGGTGTAAATCCCATTTCATCATACTGTATAATCTTTGTAATATATTGTTGTAATCTCTTAACTAGTATTTTACTTAGGATTTTTGCATCCATATTCATTAGTGAAGTTGGTTTATAATTTTTTTAAGATTTTTAATTTTTTAAGACTGTTTTCAGTCTTCCTGGTTTAGGTATCAGTGTCATATGTTTCATAAAAGGGATTTGGTAGGCTCTCTTCTTTATCTATTATTCCAAATAATTTATTTAATATTGGAATTAGTTGATCTTTAAATGGTTGATAGAATTCACTTGTAAATCCGTTTGTTTGTTTTTTTAAAGCAATTGGGGTTAAGTAACTTGCTCAAGGTTACATGGCCAGTCATTATTTGTGTGTGGGTGCTCATTTTCTGAGGCTGGATCTGATCTCGGGTCATCCCAACTCTGAGGCCAGCGCTCTTACTCACTGAGCCACCTAGCCGCCCCATGGTCCTTTTCTCTTAGGAAGCTCATTTATGGCCTGTTCAATTTCTTTTTCTAAAATAGGTCTATTTAGATATTATATTTCTCTGCTGCTAATGTGGGTGATTTATATTTTTCCATTCCATTTAAAGTGTTAAATTTATTGGCATATAATTGGGCAAAATAATTCCTTATAATTAATTTTATCTTTGTGGTGTATTCACCTTTTTCATTTGATACTTATGATTTGGTTTTCTTCTCTCTCTTTTTAAATCAAATTAACCAATTGTTTTTCTATTTTGTTTTGTTTTGTTTTTTTCATAAAACCAACTCCCAGTTTTATTTGCAAATTCAATGATTTTTTTAACTTAGTTTTATTAATCTCACCTGTAATTTTTAGGATTTTCAATTTAGGTTTAATTGGAGATTTTAATTTGTTCTTTTTCTAATTTTTTTAAAAATTGCATGCGGCTAGGTGGCACAGTGAGTAAGAGCGCCGGCCTCAGAGTTGGGATGACCCGGGATCGAAACCGGCCTCAGAAAATGAGCACCCACACATAAATAATGATTAGCCATGTAATCTTGAGCAAGTTACTTAACCCCAATTGCTTTAAAAAAAAATTGCATGCCCAATTCATTAGTCTATTCTTTCTCTATTTAATTGATATAAGCATTTAGAGAAACAAATTTTTCTCTAATCATTGCTTTTGCTGCATCCCATAGATTTTGATATGTTGTCTCAATATTGTCATTCTCCTTAATGAAATTATTGTTTCTATGATTTGTTCTTAACCCACTTATTCTTTCAGATTAGATTGTATAACCTCCAATTAGTTTTTAATATGTTTTCTTCATCCCTTATTAAATATAATTTCATTACATTATAATCTGAAAAGGACAAATTTAATATTTCTACTTTTCTGCTTTTAACTATAAAATTTTTATGTATTTATAATGGGTACAAACAACAAAAAGTTGTACACCATCTCTCGCTCCACATTAGTCTTGGTTTGTAATCTTTTCAAGTTAAATAATTTACCATCAGATGCCATTTTTGTCCTCATTGAAGGTGTTTGACAACATTGTTGAAAACATCATGTTAAACTTGGGAGCAAGTTCACAATCCCACTTCACTCTGTTGGTGACTGGTAAAGCTCGAGAGCATCAACCATTATTCACAATCCATGCAAGCTTGTCATCATGGCAATTGCGTATAACACTGATGAACTTCTCTGGGCAACCAAATTTTGCCATGATCTTCCTTAAAGCTCTCATGATTAATAGTATCTAAGGCCTTGATCAAATCGACAAATTATTGTGTACAGACCTCAGAACAAGAGGCCTCTGATTTTAGCGATACATTGAAGAAAGGAGTCTGAGAGAGGTGGCTAGGTGGCACAGTGAGTAAGAGTGCAGGCCTCGGTGTTGGGATGACCCGAAATCGAATCCGGCCTCAGAAAATGAGCACCCACACATAAATAATGACTAGCCGTGTAACCTTGAGCAAGTTACTTAACCCCAATTGCTTTAAAAAAAAAGGGGGGGGGCGCGGCTAGGTGGCACAGTGAATAGAGCGCCGGCCCTGGAGTCAGAAGGACCTGAGTTCGGATCTGACCTCAGACACTTAATCCACACAAACAAAAACCTAGCCGGGTAACCTCGGGCAAGTTACTTAACCCCAATTGCCCTAAAGGGGCAGCTAGGTGGCGCAGTGAGTAAGAGCACTGGCCTCGGAGTTGGGATGACCCAGGATCTAATCCGGCCTCAGAAAATGAGCACCCACACATAAATAATGACTAGCCGTGTAACCTTGAGCAAGTTACTTAACCCCAATTGCTTTAAAAAAAAAAAAAAGGAGTCTGAGAAAAGCCAGATCCCAGCAGTTAGATTATAATAGTACAATTTCTAATAATTAAACCTTAAAATCTTTAAAAAATGTAATCACCTGATAGTTGCATTAATTTAGTTATTTCAGGGAATGAAACTAAAATTCAAGTGTTTTGAACATTGTATTTTGTAAGTTATTTGGGGAGTTACCTGTAAAATAATGAATGGGGAAACCGAAGCACAGGCAGATTAAATCACTTGCCTGGAGTAACACAGCAAGCACGAGTCTGAGGCAGGATTCAAATTCAGGTCTTTCTACCTCCAAATATAGTGCTCAATTCATCTTATAGATGAATTGGTAAATTATAGATGGTAAAATGGATAGCAATTCCTAACTGTGGAACTATCTAGTCTTTAATGTTTGAATTAACAATGGCAACGATTTTGAATGGAACAGACTTTTTTTCCTAATTTTAGCAGGATCAGTCATTTGGCAGAGGAGTAGTTTCTCTGCATGGACTACAATGTGCATTTCCCACCATCCCTTTGAGGAATGTTTGTAACTAGTATTGTGATCATGGAAAGGTAAAGAGACCTAAATTACACTGCAGATGCACAATGTAGACCATTGATGTCAAACAAATAGAAAAAAAGGCCACTGATCTGTCCATCCATACAATCTGAACACCTGTACAAGGGCCCTGCAGATGCCATTATTTACTTTTTTGAAAAATGTAATATTTTGATAATTGCAGTGATTGGCTTCCTTTGTAATACTGTGTGCTTTATTTTATGCTTTTAAAAAAATTCCTGGGAAGGGGAAAGGAATGAGCAATATTTATATGTTGCTGTCTGTGTTGTTCAGTTGCTCAGTCGTGTATGAATCTTAGTGACCCCATAGAGATGGGGTTTTCTTGGCAAAGATACTGGGATGGTTTGCCATTTCCTTCTCCAATATGTTACCATTTTACAGATGAGGAACTGAGGCAAATACGGTTAAATGGGGTCAAATAGGAATTATACAACTAGTATCTGAGGCTGGCTTTGAACTCAGATCTTTTTGACTCTGAGCCATTCTCTATCCTCTCACCACCTAGCTGCCCCCCAAACATTTATGTAGATAAGTACCTAGTATTTGCCAGACACTGAGCTAAGTGATTCACAAATGCTATTACATTTGATCTTCACAGTATTACTTCAAGGTGTGTACTTTTTATTAAAAAATCCCCATTTTACACTTGAGGAAACTGAGGCAAACACACAGGGTCACACAACTAGTAAATGTCTAAGTTTGGATTTCAACTTGGGTCTTCCTGACTCTAGGTGCAGCTCTTTATCTACCATAGTTTTCACTGGACTACCAAAGGCATCTATGGCACTGAAAAGGTTAGGAACACCTGATCTAAAGGAATGTTCCAATACAGGAAAAATACAGCTCAGTTATCACCTCTTAATTTTTTAATCTAGTGGCCTTTTCTCAGTCACTATCCTCTCTTTGGCCTTTCTGCATCATTTCACATTTTTGGTCTCCCCCTCCTGAATACTGTCTTCTACATTGATTTCTATAACATGGTTCTCTGGCTTCTCTATGTACATTTTCTGACCACTCACTCCTCAGGTTCTTTGACTGGTTTATTGTGCTCCTATTCTCCAATAAGCATAGGCTTCTCCAAAGTCTCTTATGGCACACTCTTCTTTGCTGATCTCACTTACTCCCCTGACTCCAGTGATAACTTCTGTACAGATAACTCCCAAGACTAGCTCCAGTCTTCCTTCTGAGCCCCAGCCCAGTGCCCACTGAACATCTCTACCTGAAAATCTTTCCAGCACTGCAAACTTATCATATACAAAACTACAATGATAATGGCCACCATGTACAACATAGAGCCCAGAAAGACATGGGTTTGAATCTAGCCTCTGATCTTAGATGAGTATCACTTAACCCCTGAGTCTTGATATTCTCATCTCTAAAATAGAGATAATATCTTAGTGACTCCCTCACAGAATTGTAGAGATCATGTATGCAAAACACTTCTGAATCTTAAAGCACCCTAGGTCAGCTATTGTTATTACTTCCTCAAACCTGCCCTTCCCCCCAATTTTCCTTTTTATATTATTGGATTTTTTTAAAACCACCATTATTTCTGCAGCTGTTTATGTGCAGTCAGATAATCAACTGATCAGAGTAAAAGTCAAAACCAAACATTCCACATTAGAAAATAGGATATGGGGCGGCTAGGTGGCGCAGTGAATAGAGCGCCGGCCCTGGAATCAGAAGGACCTGAGTTCGGAGCCGGCCTCCGACACTTAATCCACACAAACAAAAACCTAGCCGTGTAACCTTGGGCAAGTTACTTAACCCCAATTGCCCTAAAGGGGCGGCTAGGCGGTGCAGTGAGTAAGAGCGTAGGCCTCGGAGTTTGGATGACCCGAGATCAGATCCGGCCTCAGAAAATGAGCACCCACGCATAAATAATGACTAGCCGTGTAACCTTGAGCAAGTTACTTAACCCCAATTGCTTTAAAAAAAAAAAATAGGATAAAGATGAAAATAAGACTCTCTATGACATCTTTAGCTTTCCTTACTTAAACAAGCTGTTGATGCTGAGAAATGGGAAATGGATAAAAGCAAAGACAGTGATTCTAATTATCACCATTCCCTACAGGAATTTAACAAATATAAAACAGTTGCTACAAGGACACCAGAAGAACCAAGAAACCACTTCAGGCAACAGGTGCTTAATCACCTTGACAAGGTGAGGGATATAGCAACCAAGGACAATACTGGCTTAGAATACAATGTCATTTTCAAGACATTATGGAGGGGCATGAAAGAAGAGTAACACATGAGTACATAACAGGGTTTTTTTTTAAGATAAAGGAACCTGTAGGAAGTTTGGTGGGAGATCTCAACTAAGTCAGCTTATCACAATTAACTAATGAAACTAGAATAAGGACAATAAATAGAAATAAGATTGGAAACTTTTACCTGCCTTTCTGTAGCAATCCTTTCTCATCGTCAATGACAGCAGAACCAACACATTTGGACTCTATATCTTCAGTACCTCATCATGTGCTACGTGAAGAACTGGAAAGGACATTTAAGAACTTGAAATCAGGAAAAGAAGCTGGATCTGATTAAGTAGATTCAAAGGCAGCTAGATAGAGCAGTGGATAGAACATACAGATTGGAGTCAGTCATATTTGAATTCAAACCCAACTTCAGATACTTAGTAGCTATGTGATCCTGTGTAAGTTTCATCTTTGTCTGCCTCAGTTTCCTCATCTGTAAAATGGGAATAATAATAAGCCACTTCACAAGGTTGTCATAATAATAAAATAATATGTGTAAAGCATTTTGCAAATCTTAAAGTGCTACATGATAAATAGTATTATACTCAGAAGAAAAAGGCTTTTTGCTGATGGTGCCAATTATCTAGGAACTTGTGGATTGATTTTCAAGATATATCAAAGGGGAAAATATATTCCAAAACAATTGAAAAGATTACAAATATTATTCCTGAAATATCAGCCAAGGACTTTCTGCCAAGATGACTACCCTATTTCACCTCACATCAACTCTAATAAAATCTTGAAATTTGCACCAGATTGAATAGTGATTTTTTTTAAATCCAATAAAAAACTGTAAGTGACATTCTGCACAAGAGGTAAACCAGGTGCCCACCAGTATTAGTAAAGGGGTTCCTTCAAGCAAAGTGAGAGCCAAAAGGACTAGAAACAGGACATGTTTGGGTGATAAAGCTTTGTATCTGGAGGCAATCAGAGATGATGGCTCTTCTATCTGTACATTGATGTCATCTGTCTCTCATATCTGGAATAGACTCCCTTTTCATCTCTAGACCTGTAGAAATCCTTCACTTATGTTAAGCGACTGCTCAGGTTCTACCTCCTTCATAAAAAACTAAAAGTGACTTTTCCCTCCTCAAATTTTTCTATGACACTTTATGTCTTTCCTTTTCTCCTATCTCACACTACCTTTGATTATACTTATTTAAATGCAGGTGGATTGCTTCTAGTAGACTGTAAGCTCTTTGAGGTCCAAAGCTCTTTCAATTTTTGTTTTTGTAGCCTAGCACCAAATTTAGGGCTTTATACAAAAGAGGAATTTAATAAGTGGTTTTTTATTTGATTTGAAGGAGATAATTTTACTTAAATAAAGCAAATTATTAGTGGGGTTGGGAGTTGGTTCCTTTTTATTTCTTTACTCCTTTTATCATTTTCTAATTATTTAAGTACATGAAGATCCATTTCAATATTATAATAATGGGAATATTAGAAGGATTCGTCTGTTGCCCATTATATAAGAGTTCCAAGAAGATAAGGCTCTCCTATTGTGCTGAATTAATGTCTGTTCTGTTTCTTTTAATTTGGAGTTTGAAGACCTGGGTATTTGGAGTTCCCCAAAGGGCCTTCGTAGAGCTCTTCTGAAGATCTCAATGCACTAGAACAGGGGTGGGGAACCTGCAGATTAGAACTTTTCCCCATGGACATGGAATTAAATTAAAAGACAACATCTGCAAAGTAGGAGTATTAAATGACTAATCCAGAAACTAAAAGAAGAAAAGGAACTTGCCCACCAAAAGCTTACAAATGAGAAAGAGCAACAGACATAAAACCAATATTTCTATTTTACGTTTACACATCTGTGTAAGTTGTGTCTCCACCCTATCCTACCACCTCAAGACCTTTTCCAGAGAAGTTCCTTGAGGGCGTGCCCTCTTTCTTTGTATTATTAGCTCCTACTATAGTGACTGGCACATAGTAGATACATAATGACTTATTTAATTGGATTGAATTGAGGGAAATAGAGTAGATATAAATGCATGGAAGAAGAGGTTAGACTTTGGGGACTTTTTAAAGTTGAATTCATATTTATCATAGGTTCCCAAATAAACAGAAAAAGGTTTTGAAATCCATGGAAATTATCTGAGATGTTCAAAATACTACTTTCTTTCCTTTTTAACTACTTTTTTAAATAAGCAAAAATCTACCCTCTTTCCTTCTACTCACTCCAACTGAGAATGAAAGAAAAATAAAACATCTCTTATAAACACATATAGTGAGGCAAAACCAATTTCTCCATTGTCCCTGTCCAAGAGAAAAAAAAATGTGGGGAGACAGAAAGACATATAGACAGAAATTTCTCAATCTGTACAATAAGTCTTTCAGTCTTTATCAGGAGGTGGATAGCATATTTCATTATTAGTCCTCTGGAACTGTGATTAGTCATTATGTTGATCAGAATTCCGAAGACTTTCAAAGCTGTTTGTCTTTATAATAGTGTAAATTGTCATTGTAGAAATTGTTCTCCTTGTTCTGTTCACTTCATTCTTCACACTTCACTTCATACAATAGTACAAATGTTCTGTCTCATTTATATACTTTAACTTGTCCATCCATTCCCCAGTTTATGGGCACCCCCCTCAAATTCCCATTCTTTGCCACTGCAAGAAGATCTATAAATATTTTTGTACATCCTTAGTTTGTTTTGCCTAGTACTGATCCTTCCCTTAATTTGTTCCCCCTCTATTTTCCATTCTCTTTTCTCCCCTTTTGCTTTTTTCCAATTAAGTGAAATCTATTTCTGTGTCCAGTACTCTGTCTGTGTATTCTTCTCTACTTTGACTAGTTCAAATGAGAGTCTACTTTCCTCCTTATTTGTATGGATTTCAACATATATACCCTGATTATGTGAGATACTTTTCCAAACTTTCCTTTCTCTTTCCCCCTAGTGTTTTCTCTTCCCCTCTATTTCCATTATTCTTTTATGATAAGCAAGACATAACCATTTCAGAGGCTTCTAATTAAATCTCAGATTATGATAGGGTTCAGAGGGAACACATGCCATATGCCCATATTAGAATGTAAGCCATTTATCTTTGTTTATTCCCATATGATTGTTCATTCTTATTCACCTTGTTAGGTTTCTCTTAATACCTATGTTTGAACTTCAGAGTTTCTGTGTAAATCTGGTCTTTTTATCAGGAGTGCTTAGAAGTCCTTTATTTGATTAAAGATCCATTCTATTCCTTGTAGGATAATAATCAGTTTATCTAGGTTATTCTTTGCTGTAAGCCTATATTTTTGTCTTCTGGAATATCATATTCCAAGCCCTCCACTTCTTCATAGTGGTGGATACTAAATCATGTATGATCTTGACTATGACTTCTTGGCACTTGAATCTCTAATATCTGGCTATTTGTAGTATGTTTTCTTTGATCTGGAAGCTCTATATTTTGGAGATACTGTTCCTAGGATTTGGGGATTTTAGCATTTCATTTAGGAAGTGACTGATGGCTTCTTTCCATTTTTACTTTGTCTTCTTATTCAAAAAGATCTAGGCAATATTCTCATAAGATTTATTGAAATATGGTATCCAGTCCTCCTCCCCCCTTTTATTTTGGTCATGGCTTTCAGGCAGTCCAATTATTCTTTTTCTTCTCTGTTTTAAAATATCAGTTGTTTTTGCTTATGAGATACTTTATATTTTCTTCTATTTATCAATCTTTCAAGCTTCTTTTTGTTCTGAGATTTCTGCCCTAGTTATCCACCTGCAGATTTCAGAATGAGCTAGAAGCTAGTACTGAGACCATGCTCTGCTCCTATCAGAGTCATACAGCTGCTACTTAACATCTGAGGAGCTTGCTTACCGGTAACTGTTTCTGCATCCTACATGAGGTCACAGTGACCCTGTATAGGGCTAGGACCTTCTCTTGCCCTGGTTCAAGCTTTGCTGAGGCATGTCCCTGACCAGAACCCTGTTCCTCATGTCCATGGACTTCTCTACCTGTCTCAATATGCCAACCTGGGCTAGAAAAGCCACTCACTAAGACTTTTTCTTGGATTGTCCCCATTAGAATTCAGTCTGGTGGTTTTCTAGATCTTTTTAGAGGAGTTTTGATATGAATCTTGTTGTACTCTGCCATTTTTCCTCTGCCTCTCAAAATATTGTTTAATTCAGTTGTACTCATTTGGATATCTCTAGCCTAGAAACTACCACTGGCTTTTAAGAAATTAAGTACCATATTGCTCTGAGAAAGTATAAATTCACCTTAAAATTCACCTTATCTTAACAGGGGAATTAAATTTGATTTAGTCAAGGGTTGGTCATTTCACAATTCTGGACTCAGAAAACATTATATCTCATAGTTCAATTAATGGCGTGGAAATGACACTTATCTCTGACCAGGAAGCCAATAGGCAAGGCTACTTGTTGGACAGATGTATATTTTGCCCAGCTGTGGTTTCCTATCTTTTCTCACTAACTTAGCACTTACTTTCATCTTTCCTGTGTCATGTAAACTCTGGGAACTCACACCTGACTAAGTTTAATTCATTTCAGTTAACTCTCCATTTTCAAAAAGTTTGATTTCACTCTCAAGTCAATTGAAATAGTGTATTTTACTTAAGCTTTCTACAAGATGTTGGAGGTGGTGGATGAAACCAGTATGTGCCTATGGCAACAGGAATAGCCTATTTTGTTTGCGATTCAGAGACATTGAACAGATGGAGATGTGCTTTTCATAATCAACTCTTTACATAATAGATCAGAGAGGATGACTTCTTCTTTAGAAGAATGCTGATATCTGATATAAAACTGTGCTGGGTGGATAAAGCTACTGGATAACATAATTGCTTTGCAGAAACATAACTGAAAGTGTTTGGCATGTTGGAGGTGACTTTTAATACACATTTATAATCTTTCCTTTAAGAAGTTAATTTTAGGAGGAAAGGGACTGCATTGGAATTAAAGAGTTAGAAGTAAGGGGATTTTGCAGAATTGTACATTAACTCTAAAGCCCAGGGGGCTCTGTAGGGGACTCAGCTTACAAAGTTCATCTTGTGAGGACCAGACCCCAGGGAGAGGATCAGATTCTCTCTCTGACTCTGTTTCTACCCTGCAGTAACTCCAGGGAAATTTATAAAACAAGCTTAGGCATAACTCATGTCTCCAGCTGTGGATAACAGTTCCAAGGTACTCAATGTATGGGTACTAGTCAATCAATTAGTCAATAAGCACTTATTTAGCACTTGCTGTGCTCCAAGCACTGTGCTATAAAGCAGGAAATTTTTTAAAAAGGCAAGACTAATCCCTACTTTCAAGATGTTCACATTATAATAGGGGAGATACACAAGTAACTATATACATACAAGATATATATATGTTAGATGGAAGATAATCTCAGAGGGAAGGTACTAGCATTAAAGGGAATCAGTTATGGGATAGTTATTTATTTTTTCCATTCCCAAAACTTCATAAGACATAGAGGACTCCAACATCTGCACAAGTAAATACAGGAAACAGAAATTCAAATAACCAATTACACTCATTATATTACCTAGATGGTGAAGTCCTTTTGTAGAAATACCAAACAGATACTTCATATTCAGTTCAAAACTGCTTTGCCCAAGCAGATCACAGCTATTAGTTTAGCTTGGTCGTTTAGCAAATCTCCTGTCCAATGAGGTCATAGCTTTCTTTTAGTTCTTCAGAGATGCAGGATGAACCCAGCAGTGGGCCTCTTTTTCTCAGAGAAGCTTGCTGTAATGGAAATCTCTTCACTCCGGAGAGGGAGCTAAGACTTGAATTCTAAACTCGAGAACTCTCTCAGAAACAAGGTAGCCACCAAGTCTGGAAACAGCTGTTTTTCAAGAACACTAGTGACTGACCATTGCTCATAGAGGGAAGAAGGCTGAAGAAGGTATTCAGAGATTCAAGATCCAGTCTCAGGTTCATGTTGCCAAATGTTTCTGTTTCAAACCACCATTGCTACTCTTAAGGGATGGAGGGGGAAGGTGAGAAGTGAAGTGAAGAAGAAGAAATCCTTCCCCTTACCACTTAATGTCCAAGGGAGAAAAAAGAATCCCAAGGCAGAAAATGAGTCCAAAGTGATACTCAGTTGCCAGTCATCTTGGATGAAACCACTCTCACTGAGGAGCAATCTGGAGTTCCTTGTGTCATCTCAGCAAGGGCTAATATTACATATGGCTAGTCATGGCAGCTAGGCAGCACAATGTAAAAAGTCAAAAAGACCCGAATTGAAATCTGACCTCAGATACTTACTAACTGTGACCCATGGCAAGTCACTTAATCCTATTTGCCTCAGTTTCCTCATCTGGAAAATGAGCTCGAGAAAGAAATGGCAAACCATTCCAGTATCTTTGCCAAGAAAACCACAAATGGGGTCACAAAGACTTGGGACACAACTGAAACAACACCACCACAACAACAAAAATGAAAAGGTCTGCCCACTTCAATGAGCATTGAAAAATATAGGGAACTTTAAAAAAGAAAAGAAAAATATAGGCATTCCTCCAGTTTAGGAAAGGGTTGGAGGAAGATGTGTTCATGGCATCCCAAGGCTGACATCTGACTGCCTTTCCCTATAGAAACAATGTTATACATGGTAGTTAAATATAGATGAAGTTATGCTATCAGTCCCACACTAGAGGTACATTATGGCTTTTTAAAAAAGGTTTTTGTAGGCTGGCCCAGAAGCCTAGCTACCATGTATGACATTGTTTCTATGGGAAAACATGTTCTGATTTTCCAACAGCTGTCTGGCTTTTGGGAATTTCTGGAACACAACTTGTTTGTAAATTAGAAACTACTTGTGTGTCACTCTTTATCACTGGATGCCAAGTAATAAATGGGAGTGAATGACATTTACTATGCTGGTGGCGAGGAGCACAGTACAACTACTTCTGTAATGTCTGAACATTTTGTCATTAGGGAGAGCACGTTTCCCAGAGCACGGAAAACAGTACTAGGACGGGGAGCCTACCACGTTGAATTGGGCAAAAAACAATAAAACTTGAGTGCTATGTGAGGGATTAATCTTAATAAGGTCAGGCTGGTTAGGTATCATCCCATAGTTTCCAATGTAAAGATCTTTCAAGCCAGACGTTCTTTTGCCTCTGCATCTAGGTTTGTGGTTATGTAACTGCTGTTTTCAAACAATTGCTCTCTCTCGCTCGCTCTCTCTCTCCCTGAGGCAGACTTCTCTGCCCATGTATGGTAACGGGCTCTGAAAGCTGTTGGAGTGAAGTTAGCAGGTCAGACCCTTATTAGGAGTAAAGTTTAAATGTAAACAGCTGCAAGTGCTGAGATTAAGGATCCCTTGTGTTTTATCAGAGTACACAATCCTGCTGACAAACGTGTCTGTTAACTGGGCAGGACACCCAGAATTTGGTTTTAGCAAACCTGGTAGCATTGAGAGGAAGAAGCATCTCTATGACTTGCCTTTGTGGAGTTGGTTTCAGAACTAGAAACCAATCAGGTTCATAGACAGAAGCTTAGATTTAGATCTTAGGTGAAGTCTTAGAGGTTCTCTAGACAAACCCTCCCATTTTACAGATGAAGAAACTGAGTCCAGAGGAGGACAATCAGGATGACGATGGGCTTTGTATCTGTGGCATATAAGAATTTATAGAAGCAATTGAATGTGTTTAGCATGGAGAAAAGACATCTAATTGGGAAGGGAGGGAGGTAGGGTGGGAAATGATAGCTGTCTTCAAGTATTTTAAGGGCTATCCTGTGGAAGAGAGATTAAACTTGGTCATTTTGGCTCCAGAGGGTGGAACCAGGAGCAATTGCTAGGTAGCAATGGATAGAAATTACAAAGAAATAATTAAGGCTTAAAGTCAGAAAAAACTTCCTAGCAATGAGAGCCTGTGTTGAGATGTGGTGGGCCCCAGGAGGCCTTCAAGTAGAAGCTGAAAAAAATGGCATGTTATAGTGGTGATTCTTTTTTGCATATGGATTGGACAAGATGGCTTCTAAGTCAAATTGGGAAGGGAGGGAGGTAGGGTCCCTTTCCCTTTTGAATTAATGCTATTATTAGTCTTCAACTATCTATTAGTAAAGTAGATCATAGAATTAGTGCTGCAAGGGTCCTTACATAATTAATATCTAGTCCCACGCTCTCACTTTTTACAAATAAGGAAACTAAAGCCCAATGGCCAATGAAGGGACTTGACTGTGGCCACATAGGAAGCAAATGGTAGAACTAGAACTCAAGCCTAGGTCTTAAAAAAATGTATTGATGTCTTTCATAGCCCAGTAGTTCCTGGATATACCCTCCATCTTCCCTATTGCCATTTCAGAAATT
The DNA here is from genome assembly GCA_011680675.1 of Gymnobelideus leadbeateri. Lineage (NCBI taxonomy): Eukaryota > Metazoa > Chordata > Mammalia > Diprotodontia > Petauridae > Gymnobelideus > Gymnobelideus leadbeateri. The sequence goes on from WOXC01003711.1 coordinate 22,810, forward strand.
AAAACCTCACTTGTAATGAAGGGAAACAGTTAAGACACGAAAATCCCAACACAATGGCTTAGTGTGGCAGTATTTACGACACTGTGCTCCAGCACTGCCCCCATCTCTGCACACCCTCTGGAACCCAGGCCTTTGGAGTCACAGTCCAATGCTATTGTGTAATATTGATCATCCTTCCACAGGAACCTGGGATATAACTTCAACTGAGCATCAGCTATTTCCATTTTCTTCCCTTTTTAGATCAAGGATGCTGCTTTAGTTTCTGGAAGAGAAAGTGTTATTGATACTGCAATGTATAGATGTGAAGACATTTTACTGCCACTGCATCATTGTGGATTTCTATTTAGCCTGTCACCTGCACTTTTACTCCCTATTTACTGTCATTTTCCCTTTTAAATATTTGTCCAACAAGAGTAGAGAGTTTAGAGCTGACTCAAAGTGAAATTGTGATGCTTGTCTTCCCTCTTCTCTCTGTATTCTGCTGTCCCAATTTGGGCTAATCCTCTAGCATGGTTTCATCAAAATCACTTCTGTGAAGTTTGTGTTATGGTAAGGCTTAAATATTTTACATCTCAAAGGAATATTTGTCTTTTTATCAGTAGGGCAAAGTCTAAGCCAAAGGAATGAAGCAGAAATAGTGGAAGTCAGACATAAGCAAATTCAGGAGATTTTGGGGGGGGTAAGGGTCAAAAAGGGCTGACCTGGAACCCCCGAAATCATGCCAAAGGCCTCAAAGTTTTAACCTTAAGACCAACTATAAAAATGAGCCAAAAGATTGTTCTAGGTCACAGTTGGATAGATACCTAACAAGGGAAGGGCATTTATGAAGTACTTACTATATTCCACGCCCTCTCCTAAGTACTTTACAAATATCCTCATATCAGCCTTGGAAGGTAGGAAACTGAGACAGAGCTCAAGTGACTTGCCCAGGATCACACAGCTAGGAAATGTCAAAGACTGGCTTTGAACTCAGTTCTTCCCTGACCCCAGGCCTACTATTCTATTCATTGAACTACCTTATTGTTCTTGTTGTTGTTCATTCATTCAGTCATGTCCAACTCTTTGTGACCCCATGGACCAGCACACACCAACCCCTTCAATCACTGTTTCTCAGAGTCTGTCTAAGTTCATATTTGTTACATCAATGACACTTACCTATCCATCTAATCCTTTGCTGTCACCTTTTTTTTTTTGGAGGGCTATTGGGGTTAAGTAACTTGCCCAAGGTCACATGGCTAGGTTTTTGTTTGTGTGTGTTAGGTGTCTGAGGCTGGATCCGAACTCAGGTCCTTCTGACTCCAAGGCCGGTGCCCTACTCACTGTGCCACCTAGCCGCCCCTGCTGTCACCTTTTCCTTTCACCTTCAATCTTTCCCGGTGAGTCCCATCTTCTCATTATGTGGCCAACGTATTTAAGCTTCAACTTCAGTATTTGCCCTACTTCTTAGTATGCTGACAAGATTTGCCGTAGCTTTCCTTCCAAGCAGCAAGCATCTTTTCATTTCCAGTTGCCATTTGCAGTGCTTTTTGAGCCCAAGAATATACAATCTGACGCTGCTTCCACTTATTCTATTTCTCGGGAGTTGACGGGACCTGTGGCTAACATATCCATTTTGTTATTTTTTTATATTAAGCTTCAAGCCAGCTTTTACACTTTCCTCTTTCACCCTCATTAAGAGGCTTCCTAATTCCTCTTCACTTTCCGCCATCAGACGGGTATCATCTGCATCTCCGAGATTGTTGATATGTCTCCCAGCAACCTTTTTCTAACTTTTCAGTCATCCAGTCTGGAATTTCACATCATGTACTCTGTATATAAGTTAAATAAATAAGGTGAATGGAATATAAGATCTTCCCCATTCACTAATAGGCCTATGCAACCACATGTATCTCTTCTTTCCTTGGAGCAGGGGCTGTGTTCCCAGGTCTAAAGGTACACAGGTATTGGGGAAGTTAGGTGGCACAGTGATTAGAACACTGGCCCTGTAGTTAGGAGGACCTGAGTTCAAATCCAGTCTCAGACACTTAACACTTACTAGCTGTATGACCTTGGGCAAGTCACTTAACCCCAATTGCCCTGCTCTCCCCCCTCTAAGAAAAAAGAAAAGCAGATCAAAGAACTTGTACTAGCAGCCCTTCTTTGTGCTGGTGTTTTGGGTTTTATACACAGTAGCTACAGGTATCATTACCATACAAATATACAGCCTTGTCATACTCATTTTCTAATCTTAAACCAATCAGTTGTTCCATGTTCAATTCTAACTGTTGCTTCTTGGCCCCCAAAAAGGTTCCTCATGAGACAAATAAGATGATCTAGTTCTCCCATCTCTTTGAGGCCTGGACACATTTTGTTGTGATCTAGTATAGTCAATAAAGCAGAAGTAGATGTTGTTGTCGTTGTTTTCTGGAACTCCCTTGATTTCTCAATAATCCATCGAATACTGGCAACTTGTTCTCTAGTTTCCCTTGACTCTTCAAAAGCCAGTCTGTACTTACAGTAATTCTCAATACACATATTGGTGAAGCCTAGCTTGCAGAATCCTAAACATAACTTTGCTAGCATGTGAAATGAATATGATTGTTTGACAATTTGGACATTTGGTAATTTGACTTGCTTAGTATCCCCAAGTTAGTAATTGTCTGAGGTCAGATTTGAACTCAAGAGGAGTCTTCCCGACTCCAGACCTGGCACTCTATGCACTATGGTACCATCTATCTGCCTCTAAACAAAGAATTCTCTCTGCCATATACCTAATAAATGGCCATCCCAGCTCTCCTTAAAGATATTTAGTAATGGGGAACTCACCACCTTCCAAGGAGTACATTTTACTTTTGCATAGTTATAATGTGAGAAAAATTGTCCTTGCTTCAAATTTGTGATAGTCCCAATAATCGTAGTTCTACCCTCTGGAACCAAACAGAAAAAGTTCTGACTCCTCTTCCATATGACAGCCCTTTAGGTAGTTGAAGATATCTATTATATTTCCCTCAAATCTTTTATTCAGGCCAAATGTCATCAGTTCCTTCAACAAAAGTCAAGATGACTGGTAATGACCCAGGATACACTGAATGACCTTGGTATCTTCAATGTCTGATCAGACTCTTAAGTGTTCCATAGCTGCTGCTTCAGCCGCCTTTGTGGCCTTTGGAACTAATTGTTCCCTTCCTCCCATTCTGCCAAGGAAAGTCTTCACATGCTTGGGCAGATAGTCCCCTAATTCACCAGTCAGTTGTCAGTTACCCTCAATCTGGTTTAGCCTGTCTTTGAAAAAGGTTTTCCCAGGGTGTGTTTGCTGTGTGTGTGCTACAGCTTTTTGGAGTCACAGGTAAGAGTTGGGTGAAGGTGGACACCAAAGATGGGTGAGGAGCCCTGAAAGAGCAAGCCCCCACACCAGAGGCATTAGTTCACCCTGAACACCCCATACACCCTTTCTATCTATATCAATATCAACATCTATATCCATATCCATATCCATATGTCTATATATCTATTTCTACATCTATACAGAGACAGAAAGAGGATCTCTTTTAGAGAGATTTTTTTATCAATGACTTGGATGAATGCATCTGTAGAAAGATAAAGATTTATATGTGTGTCTATATGTGTATATATATGTATATATGTACATATACTCATAGAACTTGAATGAAGACATATACACACACATATATACGCACATATATGTGTGTGTGTTTTGTGTTTGTTTATATGTCTTCATCCAACTAATTGATTTTTTAAGATCCTTGAACAATTTAAGGGATAAAGTAAGTTTTTTGAAGGTCAGTCACCTAATCCTCAGAAAATAGCTTGTATGTAGTTATTAGTCCCCATACAAATACAACATAAATGGAAATTTGGCACTTGAAGTTTCAACTTAGTCATTGGGAGAAATTTTGACACTCATAGTTGTTGGTACTTTCTTCCTGACCCAATTGGTTCCTGTTACTCTCATTGTCTTGGTTCTCTCCTGAGATTTCTTTGAGGAGGGTTAGGAAATCCCTGTCAAAAGGTTCTTCATCAGTAGGCTTTCTTTAATGCTGATGTGTGTGTATATATATGTATATACACATATACATATGTATACTCACACTATATATACATGCACACATACATTCCATACATGTGTATCTACATGCATGTGTATATACATATATGTGTGTACACACACACAAATACATATAATCCTCTCTCTATCCAAAATGTCTGCTCAGTCCCTAGTGATTACACAAAGTTACAGAATGTTGTTCTGGTGTTTTGCATAATTGCCATGAAAAATTTCATTTTCTGTGGCTTGTAAATTCAGTACAGTAAATATTTACTAAGCACCTGCTAAGTATGGCACTGTGCACTAGAGATACAAAAAACAAAACCCCAAACAGCTGCTGATTTCAAGGAACTTGCATCCTACTAGAGGCTGCTAGATAGCCCAATACTTAGAGCTTCCTGCTTCAAACACTGGCTGTGTGACCCTGGGCAAGTCCCTTAACCTCTTTCACCTTGAATTTCTCCATCTGTAAAAAAACCTCACAGGGTTGTAGTGAGGGACAAATAGAATTAACATAAATAAAGAGCTTTCTAAGGCTTAAAGTGATTTTTAAAATACCAGCTGTTATTATTATACTAGAAGCTAAATATCAAGTACACAGACAAGTGCATTTTAAAAAATACTTAAAACATACCAGTGGATCTGTGATCTCATTGGGATACATGTTCCTGTCAACAGTGTAATTCAAAACCTATGGGGACAGACAACTAAGTGACTCAGTGGCGAGAGAACTGGGTCTGGAGTCAGAAAAGACCTGAGTTTGTATCTAGATTTAGGCACTTAGTAGCTGTGTGACCCTGGGCAAGTCACCAAGTCTCTGTTTGCCTTAGTTTCCTCAAATGTAAAATGAGCATAATAATGGCACCTACCTCTCAGGGTTGTTTGGAGTATCAAATAAGATAATATCTTTGAAATGCTTCACACAGCTTCTGGCACATAGTAGGTACATTAAAATGCATGTTTTCTTCCTTCTTCCTTCCTCCCTCCCTTCCTTCTTTCCTTCCTTCTTTCCTTCTTCCTTCCTTCCTTCCTTCCTTCCTTTCTTCCTTCCTTCCTTCCTTCCTTCCCTCCTTCCTTCCTTCTTCCTTCTTTCCTTCCTTCCTTCCTTCTTCCTTCTTTCCTTCCTTCCTTCCTTCTTCCTTCTTTCCTTCCTTCCTTCCCTCCTTCCTTCCTTCCTTCCTTCCTTCCTTCCTTCCTTCCTTCCTTCCTTCCTTCCTTCCTTCCTTCCTTGTCATACTTGTGACTCATCCATTTTTTTCTGTAAGTTTACTATAAATTGTCTGTTCACTGTTGCTCTCTCCTAGTTTCATAAAGATACTAGTAAATCACAGGCTGTCTCTCCACTGGTTGTCTTTGCTCTCATCACACAACCAGTCCCATTTTCTTTTTCAGTCATAGTTTTCTGATAATAACCTTTACACTGCTTCTCCTTCAAAGTTTCTTGTTTGTTCTTTGTTGCGGTCTTCTCACATCCACCATGCAGCTCTCCATTGCCCTCTGAATGATGCTTATTTTTAACTTTTAGGAACTTGTCAAACTTCTCTATTGACCCCAAACTTCTCCCAGAAATAAAGATCCAAGTTTTTAATACTAGTAGTCAACTGATGTTATTGTATGGCTGTAAAACAGTCTCTAAAGAATTTTATTTACATATATATTCAATAAATATACACATACATATAATTGTATGGAAATATGTGTATTTCATGATATTGGAATCTGGCACTGTACTGGAGAAACCATGGTGATGGGCAGGGTTGGCTCAGGATTCTATTAGACTTTGCTGGTACAGTGTAGCAGATTGAGCAATTATTGGGTGAAAAGAACTCCACCTCTGCCTCAGCATTAGGGAAGATAGCACCCCTTTAACTGAACCATTCCTCCAAAATCACTGGCTCCCCTCTCCATAAAGGTTCAAGGCTAAACTGGGGAAACTGAACCACTTGCTGTCAGAAACATTTTGTTTTGGCTCCTCTTTCTCTCTAATGTAAAATGCAGGCCAGCTCTTTCCCCTTGTGTGTTCTATCCATCCGCTTTCATTATTGCTTTTCCCATTTACAACCTTGTTTTGTGTGTGAGGTTATTTATAATGATAGAGGTTACAGAGAAGGCTATTTCAGATAAAAGTGGGAAATGCATCTATCCTCTTCCTACCCAGGGAATCACCGAAGTGATGATTTTTTTTCTGGAACATCACAAACTAGGGGTCAGCTCACTTTAGTTTTTCTTAGCTAGAGGGAATAAGCAGGAGAGGCAATAGGCAGGGGATAATTAATAATATGAAGCAAGTTATATTCCACTATACCAGTGTTATTAGCAAGCCAAAACTCAGGATAAAAGCAGAAAAGAGGAAAGGGATTTGAGCCTGGAGACCTGTTGGAATCCTTTAGCAGCAGACATCTGTATTCCCTCACCCAGCATCCTTTACCCACCCCTATTTTCCCTTACAGTAGTTTAATGGTGAATGAGAATAATCAGGGAGTAAGTATAGCACCAGTGCAATATTCACAGTCATTATAAATATACCTGCATGGTGCTCAATCACAAAATATAACAGACTCTCCATATATAAGACAGAAGCAAAAACATTTATTCAGACGCCAGAAAACCAAATCCCTAAACCAGTAAGCTGATTCCATCATAGTAGCAAAGAAATTAATAAGCCACAACAACACAGTGAGCAACCACCCTCCTTTAGCCTTCCCACAAACTAATACAAGACCAATATTTATTCACAAGCCCATCTCCCTCAGAAGCAAATTGTTCTCCCTCCAGTCTAGCTTGCTCTGACTCCCAACTTCCGGTGGGCTATGCTTTGCCCTCCAGCAAACTCCTCCCACCACAGGCTCCATGTGATTACATTCAGAATATTAGGGGGCAGAGTATATTTTCAAAGCAGGGAAGGTCTTCAAATTCCCTTAAGCTTATTAAGGGGCAAGGAAGATCTTCAAATTTCCATTACCATTACAGTGAGGGACTCCTCCCACCCACTCATACCTATCACTGGTATTTACTTACATGTATAATTCCTATTTACATTATATGTATTTGTATTAAACATGGGGTCTGTATCTCATACACAGAGACAAATACTCACACAATTGCAAACTAATATGATGGAGAAAGGGAGCACCAACAACTCAGGGAATCAGTAAATATTTTTGTATCCTTTGAACTGAGCCTTGAAGGAAGTTAATATTCCTTTTTTTATCCAAATGCTTTGTTAACTTCTGGTTTACATCATTCATTTTCACCAGATTTTGAGTTACAAATTTTCTCCCCGTTTTTTCCCCTACCCACCACCCCAAAATAGCGGTCCCACAGGATATCCCCTCCTCCAATCTGCTCTCTCCCATATCTTTGCCCATACCCCCTTTGACTTTTCCAGTAGGGCATGGTGGATCTCTATGCCCCAGTGCCTGTATGTCTTATTTCCCAATTACATGTAAAGTAGTATTAATAATAGTGTATATATATATATTTAGATATTTGATTTGCAAACTTTTAATCCCAGAATCATTCCCTTCCTCCCTTGTTACCCACCCTTACTGGGAAGATAAGCAATTCAGTATAGGTTGTACATGTGTAGCTATGTAAAACATTACCATAGTAGATATATTGTAAAAGACTGCCTATATTTCCCTCCCTCCTATTCCACCTCCCACTTGTTCTATTCTCTACTTTGATCCTATCCCTTTTCAAAAGTGGGTGCTTCTAACTTCCCTCCCCCCAACCTGCCCTCCCTTCTATCATCCCCCCTTTCATTCCCCTCCCCCCTACTCTCCCGTAAGGTGAAATACCCTATTTAGTGTGTATCTGATTCCCTCCCTGAGCCAAATTCAATGAGAATAAGGTTGACCCATTCCCTTTTGCCTTCCTGTTCTTCCCCTCCACTGTAACCATTGTCCCTTGCCTCTTCTATATGAGATAGTTTAGCCCATTCTGTCTCTCCCCATCTCCTCATGTTATATTCCTCTCTCACCTCTTAATTTTACCTTTGAAATATCATCCCTTCCTAATAAATCGGTCCTGTGTCCTCTATCTTTGTATACCTGTAAATATATATACACACATTCACACATGTATTCATATGCCCATATACCCTCCTATATAGACATATTATATATATATATATATATATATATATATATATATATATATATATATATATATATATATATATATATGTAGATATATATTCCCTTCAACTATTTTCATACTGGGAAGTTTCATCAGTTACAATTATTGTTTTTCCATGTATAAATGTAAATAGTTCAACTTCATTAGGTTCCTTATGATTTCTTTTCCCTGTTTACCCTCTCATGCTTCTCTTGCTTCTTGTATCTGACTGTCAAGTTTTCTATTCAACTCTGGTTTTTTCATCAAGAGTACTTGAAAGTCCTCTATTCCACTGAATGACCATATTTTCCCCTGAAACATGATACTCAGTTTTGCTGGGTAGGTGATTCTTGGTTATAATCCCAGCTCTTTTGCCCTCTGGAATGTTATATTCCAAGCCCTTTGATCCCTCAGTATAGAAGCTGCCAGATCCTGTGTTATCCTGACTGTGTTTCCACAATATTCAAATTGTTTCTTCCTGGATGCTTGTAATATTCTCTCTTTGATCTGGGAATTTTGGAACCTGGCTATAATATTCCTAGGAGTTTGCTTTTTGGGATCTTCTTCAGGAGGTGATCTGTAGATTCTTTCAATCTATGTTTTGCCCTTTGGCTCTAAAACATCAGGGCAATTTTCCTTGAGAATTTCTTGAAGGATGATTTCTAGGTTCTTTCTTTGATCATGGCTTTCAGGTAGTCCAATAATTTTTAAATTATCTCTCTCTTGGATCTATTTTCCAGGTCAGTGGTTTTTCCCATGAGATATTTCACATTGCCTTCTATTCTTTCATTTGTTTGGATCTGTTTAACAGCATCTTGATTCCTCATAAAGTCACTAGCTTCCATTTGCTCCAGTCTAATTCTGAAGGAATGATTCTCCTCAGTGAGCTTTTGAGATTCTTTTTCCATCTGGTAAATTTGGCTTTTTAAGACATTCTTCTCCTCATTGCCTTTTTGAGCCTCTTTTGCCATTTGAGTTAGTCTATTTTTTAAGGTGTTCTTTTCCTCAGCCAGGCTGTTGACTCTCATTTCATACTTTTCTTGCATCTTTTTCATTCCTCTTCCCAATTTTTCCTCCACTTCTCTTATTTGCTTCTTGAGGTCCTCTATGGCCTGTAACCAGCTCATATTTTTCTTTGAAGCTTGTGCTGAAGTTCTGACTTCACTGTCTTCCTCTTGTTCCATGCTTTGATCCTTTTTGTTGCCAAAGTAGGAGTGTAAAGTTGGGTTGCTCTGTTTATTTTGCTTTCTTTGCCTGCTCATGTCACCACTCAATCACTTGGCCCCTGGGCTTTTTGCCACAGTAGAACTCTGCCATCAGACAGGGGAGCTTCATTCCAAACATTGGGGTTTTCTTAGCTACTGGAGGTATTAGTTGGGTGCCCTCTCTGAAACCTCCACATGCTCCAGCAAGCTGGTCTCACATCCCAGGCCCTCCACCCTAGACTGCAATCCAGATCCAAGCAGGTTAAAGCAAGAGTGATTACCCCTCAGACTGGTCACTTGGTTCCCCTACACTCTGCAGGCCAGGAGCTGAAGCTGCCACATGGCGGCGGCTGTTGCATGGTCGCAGCTCCTCAGCAGCTTCTCACCCTGGGGGCAAAGGCTGACCACATTTCCAACTACTGGATCCCAAAGACTACACTGCACTGACCTCTCACTTTGTCCTTAGTATCTATGTGTTGATAATTCTGGAAACCACCACAGCTGCTGGTGATCTGAAGTCCCTCCAAGTGGTGGTTGGTCAGGCTGGCCCAGGGCTAAAACCTTCAGTTCCTGCTGGGCTTGGCTCAGCTCTCAGAGCACTGCAAGTCGCCTGGGCTGTCCTTAGAGGGAGGTTAGCTTCTCTGTGTCATTTTGTGGGTTCTGTAACTCCAAAGTTTGTTCAGAGTCCCCTTTTACATGAATTGGGGGGGGGGGGTAGAAGCCAGAGCCCTGAGGAAGTCCTGTTTCTGTTCTGTCATCTTGACTCCAAGAAGTTAATATTCTGAAAGGAATAATCAGAATAACCAGAGGATGATGGATTTTTCCACCAGAGAAACTCTCAAGACTCATCAATTTAGGTATAGAGGAGCTACAATCCTTGTTGGTAGAGGAACTATCCACACTGGTGAAAGCACTGAATTGGAAAATAATTGGTATTTTGTTGGCATTTGATTCTTATTGATTTCTTTTTAGTCCCCCCTTTCTTTGTACTTCTTTGTCTAAGCCTTTTCCTTCTTTCTTCAGAATCACTTCCTTTTCTTTAGAATTCCATACATTCAACACACTGCTTGCCATTGGATTAAAAAGAGTTGTCCCCCTTCAGTAGATAGTTTTTAAGCTGACTTTGTTAACTTTTAGAAAATTATTTAAGAATCCCAATAACAACGATGCATATGTACCAGTAGGCACATGTCTAACCCAGGCTACTATGGTAATTAAAGAATAACTCCCCATAGGGACAAAAACACAGATGTCAGCAGAAAAATAGAAATACAATGTCACACCTTTTAGAAAGGTCTTTTTCCAAGGTTGTGAGTTTAGGATGAGAATTCTGAGCAGCATGAAGCTGTAACATACAAGACCCTGGCTTCCTAGCTACTGGCCAGATTGTCTTGATTGTTTTGGTTCACGTTCCTGCTTCTAGACATCACTTGGCCAATCAGATCTGGGATCATTCAACAACAGTCCAAGAGTATGTCTGAATCCTCAACTTTAAAAATCTTGTAGGCAAAGTTAGTAAATAAAACTTAGTTTGCTCTGAAAGGACATATTGAATCAGGCAAGTCTGATTTTGTTGGCATTTGATCTAGCTCTCAAGAAAGCTAGTGGAAAACCTCCCAGGACATTGAATGGATCCCTGTCCCCTGTGCTTCTTTGGGAATTCCTTACCTTTTCCTCTTCAACATTGTGCTCCTGAGAAAATACTCTTTTCTTCTGCTGTTGAGAACTATAGTGACAAGTTCCTTGAACTCCCAGTTGACTTTAAAAGGGTACTGAGAAAGTTTTATGCCAGTGTAGTGACTAGCACTTTCAGCAGAGAACTGCCAAGCTCATAACGCTGGCTCTCTCTGGGCAAGGTAGACAAGCCCAGCTAGTTCTTCAGTCACCAACATTCTAAATTGTCCAATCAGCTGTGGTACAGCTAATCAAAGAGCAAATCAGCTACAATCTTTTCTTTCCCCTTTCTGCTTTTTTCTATTAAACCAGAGAGGGCAGCAGACGCAACTGGTACTTCCAAGAGACTTCTTGTCCCTCAAACTAAATATGGTACTAAAGGGCAAAGAAGTTGTCTGCCAATGGGCTTCAGCCTTTATCCAGCCAATCAGTGAGCAACTAAAGCTTTTTCTACTGACTTCCTTGATGCTGATTTCTTAGCAAGGTTCCATGAACATCACGTTTTCAATACCTTACTAAGTACTTCCTGTCTTTTCAATTGTTGGTCACTCCATCCAGGTTTTACTCTATTTCCAATGGCTCAGGTCAGAGCCTACTGGTACAAGCCCAGTGACTCACCTTTCCCTTACATGGTAAAAACTAATAATCCCTCCTCCCTATTCTGTTAGGTATGAAGTCAACAGCCTTGATTTAATCAATAATATTGCCAAGAGAAGAGCTCCACTTGAAAGTGACAGACTTGCAAATAACATGGTAAATGAAGACCATCAAAATGCCTTGATGGGGAAAATTAATTCTCTAGCGCACAAAGATTTCAAAAGCTTTTGAGCTGTCCTTTTAGACCATGGAGTTATAGACTATATTCAGAATTATCTGGGTTCTTACCAATTAACTTCTCTTATAGGACCTACTTCACAGATTTGGTTTTGTTGAGGCTTTGGGGGGGGGGTGTTGAAGACAAAATATTATATACATAAAGTGCTTTTAAATGATAATCATGATGATTATGATTGCGATGATGAGGATGAATATTAGGGTTGATGTTCCACCCCTTGTCTCTCATATAAGCCATTATCCAGTCTAGGCCTTTGCCACCTTGGTCTTATCCTGCCAATAATGCTAATATAATGGTAGATATCAATACCTTCAGGAAGCAGGGCCTCTTTCAGGCCTCTGCCCACCAAACTTTGACAAATAACCCTGAGGAAAGATGATGATGATATACCAAACTCCTCCTAGGTCAAAATAAATTGCACCTGACTAGTCTTAGCCATGGGAAAAGGGAAAAAGTCATTATTAAAATCAGTATCCCATACCACTTGCCCTGGGGCAACCTGGTCTATCACAGTGACAGGGTCAGGACCATAGGCAGCAATCAACATAACTTTTTTTTTTTTTTAGCTTCTGACAGATTACTTTGTCACTAGAGAATATCTTCCTTCTTCACTGGTCATACAGGGTTTTATAGACCGCTAGATGGTACAGTGGTTAGATTGCTGAACTAGGAATCACAAAGACTTGAGAGTAAATCCTGCCTCAGAACCTTTGGGGGTATATTTTTTTTAATTAAATTTTTTTTCAAGAACAAAAATCTACACACTCTCCCTAATGTCAAATTGAGAATAAAAGGGGGAAAAAAACCTATTAATAAATATGTACAGTCAAACAAAACAGATTTCTGCATTGGCCATTTCTAAAAGAAAAAAATCAAATCAAATCATATATATCTATACAGACCTCTCCATATGGTATATACAAAGATGTGTATCTGTGTATATATGTATATATATATATATATATGTATATATGTGTGTGTGTATAATTTTTTTTTGCTTTTTGGAAGGCAATTGGGGTTAAGTAACTTGCCCAAGGTCATATGGCTAAGTTTTTGTTTGTGTGTGTGTTAAGTGTCTGAGGCTGGGTCCGAACTCAGGTCCTTCTGACTCCAGAGCCGACGCTCTACTCACTGCGCCACCTAGCTGCCCCGTATCTGTATATATTATGAAATCTCTCTCTATATATATGTAATTATAAAAATCTAAACTATATAATTATAAATATATAACATAAATAAGTCATAAATTTATGTTATATAACACTTATACATCTTCACAGAGTTTAACACATTCTCCAGCAAAAATTCTGGGTCAGAGATCATGCTTTCAGTCTTCAGTCTATCAGTTTCCACCCTCACTGGCATTGCCTTTTTCACTTGTGTAATTATTGTATGCATAAGGTACTCCTTTCCCTTCAAGACATGGTCCTTAAATATCACCTCTACCTCTAACTACCAAACACACAAGCACAATTTATCATTATTTTCCTTATCATAGTGATTCAGGTTTTCTAAAACCATCAATAAGAACCAAGGAATATTTGGCTTTACTTTTTCTGGGAAACTTCTTAAGCATCTATCACACTTACCCTTGAGGATCAGTGGAAGCCCTTTCCTTATACCATTGAGAAGAATAGAGAGCCTTAACAAGTATATATAAAAACTATATAACCTTTTATTTAAAAAAATTTTATTATCAAAGACCAGTTTTCTCTCCCTCCCACCCTGAGAAAGCAAGATGCCCTGTTATAAGTATGTTAGTCAAGCACAACAAAAAATTCTCATTGACTATGTCTAAAAAATATGTCTTAGTCTATTCTCTGAGTTCATCACCTGTTTCTCAGAAGGTGAGCTACATGTTTAATCCTCAGGATTTGTGGTTGGTCATTGTATTGATCAAAGTTCTCAAGTTTTCTTTTTTTTTAATGTTTAACTTATGGAATAAAACAAGTATTTCCATAACAGTACAATAAAAAAGACAACTGATTAATGAAACTGCAAATCTACTATGCACAACCTGCTATTTCTTTTCTAATGTGCCAAAATTATCATGTAAATGTTTTTTTCTTCTTCCCTCTCCCTACCCCCACCGTAGAGATGGCTACCATTTGACACAAATAGGTATATATGTGTAAAATTATTTACATTCTCCTATTTATCAGTTCTTTCTCTGGATGCGGATGCCATCTTCTTCATATGTCCTTTATTAGTTAATTTGGGTATTTATAATAGAAAAAATGGCTTATTCACTCAAAGTCTTTCTGAAAACAATATTGCTGCTACTATATACAATGTTCTCTTGGTTCTGCTCATTTCACCCTTCATTATTTCATGCAAGTCTTTCCATGCCTTTTTAAGATCATTGAGCTCATCATTTCTTATAGTGCAGTAGTATTCCATCACAACCATATACCACACCTTGTTCAGCTATTCCCCAATTGATGGGCATCCCTATAATTTCCAGTTCTTTGCTACTACAAAGAGAGATGCTACAAACATTTTAGAAGATATAGGCTCTTTTTCCTTTTACCCTGAGTCATCTTTGGAAATAGACATGGTAATGATATTGCTGGGTCAAAGGGTTTAATAACTCTTTTAGCATAATTCCAGATTGTTCTCCAAAATGGTTGGACCATTTCACAATTCCACCAGCAGTGAATTAGTGTCCCAATTTTTCTATATTCCCCTCTAGCACTTGTCACTTTCTTCTATCATTTTAGCTTATCTGGTAGGTGTAAAATGATATCTCAAGGTTGTTTAAATTTGCATTTCTCTAATCAATAATGATTTAGAACATTTCTATGTGATTATAAATTTTGATTTCTTCATTGGAAAATTACCTTTTAATATCCTTTGACCATTTATCAATTTACAAAGTTTTCTTTTTAAAAAAATACATTTTGTTTCAATCAGCCAAGAACTGTCTTCTCTCTGTCCCATCCTAATGCCAACCCCATTCCTACAATGAGAACACAGGAAAAACAAATCCTATAATAATATTTGCTAGACATATGGATTCACATACTGATTTCTGTCCATCCCGCCCCACCCCCCTTGTCTGAGCTCTGTGGGTTCTTAATCTGGGTTTATCTGAACAATAGTTAACTGCTGCTGAACTCTTCTCCTTAACTCAAAGCAGCAATTGTAGGTTTCCATTCAGTCAAGTTCTGTGGGCTGGGTTAAACATTGAGAATGAGACCTAAACTGAGGTCTGAGCTTCACGCACTGTTGTCCTTGCCTCAGCTGCTGCTGGTGCTGGCTTCTGAACTTCCTTCTTTCTCTGTACATAGCCCAAAGCCTCCCTACCCTGAAGGGGTAGAACTCCCCCTTCTCATTCTCCTCTAGACCTACCACCCATGATTAGCTAGTGAGCAACAAAGCTGCCAGGTGGCACCTGGCCCTGTTGTAGTCTCCAGCTTGGGCTGGGTTTGCCCCAGTGAGGATGTGAGACCTCTTGCCCTGATGCATAACCTCTCCCTGGGCACTGGAGTACCTCAGGTGTGACCCCAAAATCCAGTGCACAAACATCTCCCTGACTATCTCCCTATGCTGGGCTGGCATGAACAAAGGACTCATTGGGACCTCTTCTGGATTTCACCATCAGAATTTGGTCCAGTGCATTTTCTAGGTCTGTTAGGAGGAGCTTGTGGACAAGAACATCATCACTCCTACATTGATTCCTATCCCTTCTCCGTCTTGGCTCTGCCTCTCAGTATCATAAAACCTTAGCTATATCCACAGTATGCCAGGTCCTGTCCAGACCACCCAAAGCTCCATTTATTCCACATCATCCTCTCCCTCTTTTAACAATGAATTTAACTATGAGGTCATTGCAAACAATCCCTGCCAACCATGACAAATATTCTGGGACAAATCTAACTTAAGGCTCATGACCAGAATTCAATGAGACTCTAATGGACCATAAAATAAAATAGAAATGACTTTATTGAAAACAAAGTACAAAAGACTACAATTCCTAAGTTTAAAAAAGAGAGATATAATTCAGATAAAATAACTACCCATTTGTTCTCCATCTTTGCATTCACTATGGCAAGTGGCCACACCAGGTTAAAAAGGTATGCCTGAAGAGTAGTAAGGATTCTGCAAACCTACTGACACCAATTTCCCATAATTTTAGCCTTTTATACCTTAAGGTTCCTTGGATTCCTAATTCACTAATCATGATCTTGAGAATGATCTTCCTAATTCATTAGAAGGATACTAACCAAGGCTGTATAAAAAAAGGTACTGCTCCTCTCATAGCCCAGAACAAAACACCTAGGTATACTCATAGCTAGGGGCTGTGATATAAATGATAGTCTAACAGAAGAAACTGAGAAGGAGTGATCATATGGGTGGGATAAGAAATGCAAGAGAAAAGTAAAAGTCAAATATACCTCTAGAGGAGAGTAAATGTCTAGAATCAGAGTGGGAATAGGATACTCTGTTTTTTGTTTTGTTTGTCCCTTATTTAGAAGAGGGCCAATGACATCACAGGTAATGTCTTGACTTTCCCTTGAATTGAATTTAAGTGAGACACAGTTACACAAAGTCACCTGCCTTACTCTTTCTTCCAGGGTCATAACAGTCCAGTGCTAAGACAAAAGTCAGTATGATTGGTGGTGGCCCTGGATGCAGATGCCGGTCCAAGCTCTAAGTGCTCCACAGTGCCTCCTTCGGCCACTTTTATGGTCCACAAATTGTTGTTAAATCAGCCCATTCTACGGAGAAAGGGTGAGTGGGTTTTCACAGAGGTAAAAACGAAGGAGGAATGAAAAAAAAGCCATTAGCTTTGACATTTAAGAAATTACCCAAGAACAAGTGGGGGGCAGAATAGGATAGAGGGAAATATAGTTAGTCTTTCACAATATATCCACTATGGAAATGTTTTGCATAACTACACATGCACAACCTATATTGAATTGCTTATCTTCCCAGTAAGGGTGGGTGATGAGGGAGGAAGGGAAAGAATCTGGAATTCAAAGTTGTAAAATTAAATA
This sequence comes from Gymnobelideus leadbeateri, assembly GCA_011680675.1. Taxonomy (NCBI): domain Eukaryota; kingdom Metazoa; phylum Chordata; class Mammalia; order Diprotodontia; family Petauridae; genus Gymnobelideus; species Gymnobelideus leadbeateri. Next base: position 39,688 of record WOXC01003711.1, read on the forward strand.
TTTAAATAATAATAATTATCATATTTTTTACATGCAACTGGAAATAAGATATACAAGTGCTGGGATATGGACATCCATCTTGCCCTACCAGAAAGTCAGAGGGGGTATGGGGAGGGAACATATAGGAGGGAACAGATTGGGGGAGGGGGTATATAATGGGTTTGCTGTTTTGGGGTGGTAGATGGGGGAAATATGGGGAGAAAATTTATAACTCAAAATATTATGGAAATGAATGATGTAGGCTAAAAATAAACATAAAATTTAATTTAACAACAACAAAAAGAAATTACCCATGTCTTTGAAGAGATTAATTTATATTGAATTAGGACTTAAGAAAAAGGGAGAGGGTGATGATCAGGGGAAGATAATGATAACTCCTAAGGAATTAGGATAGTTTAGAAGAGGGGTAGGTTTGGGAAGAAAGATAGCATAATTGAAACTCAAAAATTTTTCAGCATCTTCTTTTATAGCTTTCCCAACAAAAATTGAAATGTGCTGGTGGTGCAGGTGTGTTATTCACTGCTCATTGCCCCCAGAACATGGCGCCTACTGTTATGTGTAATGGTAAGAGAATTTGAAGACCTTCCCTGCTTTGAAAATAAACTCTGCCCCGTAATAGGCTGAATGTAGTCACATGCAGCCTGTGGTGGAAAGAGTTTCCTGAAGGGTAGAACAGAGCCCACAGGAAGCTGGGAGTCAGAGGTAGACTAGATGGTTAGGGGGAGAGCAGGCTTTTGAGGGAGACAGAGAGGCTTGTGAGGAAAAGGTTTTTTTTACCATCTGCTGTGACAGCTAGGATTGTGCTGGTCTGTGGGAAGGCTAAAGGATGGTGTGGTTCTCTGCTATGTTGTGGTACATTAACTTCTATGTTACTATGATGGATTTGGTTTTCTGGTATCTGAATAAATGTTTTGCTTCTGTCTTCTATATGGACACTGTTATATTTTGCAATCAAGCGCTATTCAGGTATATTTTATCATTACTGTTGGTGCTATAAATATTGCATTGGTGCTACACTATGATGATCTGTGAAGAGGATGTAAGAATTCTGGCAGTGAAGTGGTTAAGGTGGAAAGTTGCTGATGTGACTGCTGCTAGTGCCTGGTGTGGATTTAGGTTATATCCTTCCTGCCCTGAGGGGCCATGCCTGGTATAGCCATGGATAGCCAGCTCTGGTTGAGGGTAGAACAGGAGTGCTGAAGGCATGGTGTAACTGATTGAGAAAAGCACACAACTAGCTATGGTGGGAAAGGATGGGATACAATCCATCTCCCCAAACTCTGATTGATAGATCATCTGCACCTCAAGATCACTCCAAGGGCTCCACAGTGAAGATAACAGCTATCGATGAGATTGAGGTACTGTTTGTAATTTACCTATGCAAATAAGAGGAATAATAAAAATGATGAGGAAATGGAACACTGTGTGTGAGAAACGGCAAGAACTGACTGACCCAAAGAGTGCATGAAGTGAAAGAGTGTATAATAAGACTAGGATGGAACTAAGATAAAAGACTTTAATTGCCTGCCAGAGAAGTTTGGTTTTGATCCTAGTAATAATAGCAAGGCATTGGAATTTCCTGAACAGGATCAGATCTGTGCTTTAGGAATAAAATTTTGTTTCCTGTGTGAAAAATGGATTAGAGAAGGGAGTGACATAAATTACAGCACAAGTCTTCTGACCTACAGACAGAAAATATTGCGTGTGGAAATTACCAGATGATCTGTTCATCACTCTTAGTGCCACCTTTTAATGCCACCATAACTCTACCCCATACATCCTTTCTAAAACACCACTTTTCCCACATCAGTTCCTTGATCAAGGCACCCAGTGAGGTCTCATTTTAGAAAGGCGGCATAGTGTAGTGGCTAGAATACTGGATTTGGGGTTAAGGAAACCTAGTTCAAGGAGCTTTAGATACTTTCCGTGCACAAATCACTTAATCTCTGAGCCTCAGTTTCCTTGTGGTCTTCATAAATTGAGGGAAACCTTATCCCAACACTTAATATCAAACAGGTCCCTCATCAAGCCTGCATCTCCTCCTCAAGATTCTAGATGTGGGGGTGATTTTCTAATGCTATTGACTCCATTACCCTTTCTGGTTTATGTTCCCTAGTGTTAACTGCCAGTAATTAATACCTCAGTTTCATTCACCCAATTAATATCAATCAACTTTTACAAAGCAAAATTTGCTAAAAATATTATAGAAAGACATCATCCCAAGAACTGGATCAAATGAAATAACATATGTAAAGATGCTTTGCAAACCTCAAACAGAAAGACACTTTCCCTCAGCACTTAGGGTCACTCTCTTCTCTCTCTCATTGAAATCTCTGGAGAAAATAGGTTCAACGTTAACACAGTTTCTAGATTGCATTCTCTCTCTCATGTTCCCTTCAAAATTCATCATAGCTGATGAACTAATCTCTGTAGCTCCCCCTTGAGTCACTCAGGATTTGTTGGATCAAACAGGTTGCTCATGGTTTCTTTTCTTTCTTAGCTTTTGGCAAACCTTAGCACAGAATCTAGCTCCCAGATTTTTAGCGCTCTCCTTTTTGAAGCTCACAAGATCAAAGTTGACTCTGATACTCCTTTAATCATTCAATAACCTTTATTAGGTGCCTTCTTTGTGCCCTAAGAGGGCAGTTAGGTGGCACAGTGGATAGAATGCTGGGTTTGGAATCAGGAAGACTCATTTTCATGAACTCAAATCTGGCCCCAGACACTTACTAGTTGTGTGACTCTGGGCAAGTCACTTAACACTGCTTGCCTCAGTTTCTCTAAAAATTTCTGTAAAATGAGCTAGAAAAGGAAACAACAAACCACTTCAGTATCTTTGTCAAGAAAACCCCAAGTGGGAACATGAAGAGTCAATCACTACTCAACAACAACAACAACAATGACAAAATATTTCCTAAAAGCAGGAAAGAAAAATACCCAACAAGACAAGCACAGAGGTTTTTATTCAGAGGCCACATCTTTTGCCTGTGGAGGTCCCTTCCCACCTGCAAGCTTACAGTATGATGTCTAACTCAAAATGGGGAAGAGCAAGAGTCTCTCTTTGGCCTTTTGCATTCACTCTGGCTTTAGCTCAGCAGCCAATCAACAGTCTATCTCTTCACCACATGGTCAGAAGACCTTCAGAACCACGTCCAGAGTCTCTGCACATGCTCCAAATAAAGAAGCAGGACTCTTCCATTACGTGTCAGAAGTAGACTCCCTTGTGTCTTCCATGTGGGGCTTGCCTAGCACACAACACATGTTTACCAGTCCCCTCAGTTCCTTCATATCCTCTATAAAAATGGGATAATTAAGCAAGTCTTTTAACTTCTCTGAACCATGGTTTTCTCATATGTAAAACTATTATATAAGAACAACTCTATTATGTGCCTTTAGGATACAGTGAGGGACAAATGTGCTATTAATCAAATATATGTAAATATTTTAAAACCTTAAAGCACTATTAAAGGCTTAGCTATCATTACTATTATTGCCTATGGAAAAAATTGTCGATCCTTTAGGAGTGGGGTGCCATCTTCTTAACTCCTCCCATAGGATCATAGGATTTATAACAAATTTATAACAATTATATATAGGATTTATAACAAAGGTTATATCTTAGTTTGCTAGTGCCTAGATGGTAGGATCAACCCAAATTTGTTCCGGTATTCATTCAAAGCCCTATAGAATCTGACTCTAAATTCTCCAACTTTACCTTCCATTAATAAGCCAACACATACTTTATGCTCTCAAGTAGAACATAACTTGCAGTAACTTCCTACAATTCCAAAGATACCTGGTGAAGGGAACCAGATAATTGCCCTTAAGAAAACCAGATAAGGGGCGGCTAGGTGGTGCAGTGAGTAGAGTGCCCGCCCTGGAGTCAGAAGGACCTGAGTTCGGATTCGGCCCCAGACACTTAACACACATAAACAAAAACTTAGCCATGTGACCTTGGGCAAGTTACTTAACCCCAATTGCCTTTCAAAAAGCAAAAAGAAAAAGAAAAAAAAAGAAAACCAGATAAAAGACCTAAAAGAAATAGAGTGTTCTCTTCTTCAATTTTCAATTCCTTTGGGAGGGTGGGGGAGGAAGTTACCATGAGAATCTATGTCTTTAAGGAAATTGTCTGTATATTATCTGTAAGTAAATGCTCAAATTCTCTTAACCAGTTTGAGTGTAAGAGCAGTAATAATGGAGAGAATGTCTACATGGGCCATTATGTCATGGGGTCCATCCCAGTGTGGCTGGAATAATATTTATGGCAGAACAGAACTTTCATGGCCTAGTGACTTTTGAAAACTAGTTTCAAGGCTACCTAGCTGGTCATGGTAAATTGGAAGGCATGGCCAGATATGCCCTCCAATTGGTATAACCACCTGCAGCAAAGAAAAAAGAATGAACTGTTTCCTGTATGACACGTAGTCAAAAAGTTAAAACTACAGTAGGTCTCAGACCTTTTCTTTGGTCATTAACATGTTTTATTCATTTTTTTCATCTCTGTCCCTTTCCAATAACCCCTTCTCAGTTCACCACTTCCCCTTGTAACAAAAGAGAAATGGTTTTAAGCAAATCAAATTCAACATATCAACTGCTTTAGAGAACATATGAGGCATCTGGAATCCCCTGCTTCCCAAGTGAGAAAAGGAAGTGAGTTTTATTATCAATCTTCTGGAACCAAAATTGATCATTGTATTGTAGCAAATTCACCAAAGGTTAGTTTTTTCATTAGAAAGTAAAAATAAAACAACCTTCATTCACTCATTTTAATTCTCTTAACAGCAAAAAAGTGTTTCCAGACATTATGTTTAGCAAAACAAAGCCTTTAGAAATGACTCTTTATTGCCTTTTATTTATGTATGGGAAAAAGCTACCTGTTCCTTACTTGATTTATATTTGTCCATTGGGAACGTTTTTTATTTTTTTAAACTTTTCTTCCTCCTGAGGAGAACACTTAGTCTTCAATCCCTAAGCCAGAATTGCACAACTTGTCAGTAGGTAGAGGACAAAATTAAAATAAAATAAATAAATAAACTTCTTCGGCCTGCAGATAGGTTTTTAGCAGCTCACTTTCTAAGCAAAGGTATAATTAATGATTAAAGTATTTTGCAAATAAACCATATTTAAAAAGGGAAATTTCAATTAATATCAATTAATTACACTTATTACTTAAGATTTTTATTTATCATTGAATCACATTAATGTTAAAAAAAATTTACTTTGCTAAGTGGTACAAGTTTTTCAGGTTTTCTTACTGTTTACATTGAGTGAATAGGAGCGTATTGCACTTTTTTTAAAAAAAGCAATTGGGGTTAAGTAACTTGCTCAGGGTTACATGGCCAGTCATTATTTATGTGTGGATGCTCATTTTCTGAGGCCAGAAGCGATCCCAAGTCCTCCCGACTCCAGGGCTGGCGCTCTTACTCACTGCGCCACCTAGCCACCCCCATATTATACTTTTTATCAGCAATCAGATTATCATGTTCAGGAATTGTGTTTGAAATTGAAATCTGAAAACTAACCTTGGTAGTGACCTCATTTTCTGAGTCTACTTTCTGACCTGGGAGAGAGTGTCTGACCTTGGAGAGAGCACCAGACACTCATGTGACTTGGAGGGCAATTGAGGCCTGCTAGAGAGAGGGGAAGAAGCCCTCAAGTGGATGCCGCTCATCACAAAGTGGGCATCAGCTGCGTTTGTGCGTGGCTTCACTCACTTTGTCCCTGTTCTACACCAGCAACAATGGAAAACACAGCAAAAAGAGAGGACTCTTGCTCCTCACAGACTAGAGATAGGTGGTTGGTTGGTGCAGGTCACATGACAAATAAGCTTGTGTGTGTGTGTGTGTGTGTGTGTGTGTGTGTGTGTGTGTGTGTATGAGTATGCGCACAGCCACACACAATGTCAACCCACCAGTCAAGTGACCTGAAGTGCACAGTGGTGACTAGTGGAAGGCAGGTTAAGTGGAACATGGACAAAGCACTAGTTATATCTTACTTTCTTTAACAGCCACATTTTTCAAGTGCTGCCTGAAATCCTTTGGCAGGCCATATGTTGTGCAGGCCTATCCTAAGCATTTCTACAATTAGCAACTCTCTAAGCACCAAGCTTCCCCAGTAGCTGAGGTGGGGGGTGAAGAGCCAACAAATCTGAGCATTAGGGAATTCCCCTATGGAGAAGTCAGGCGACTCCTGGACGATGACCTCCAAGCAAACCCTGATTGTTGAAAAGGACAAGGATTAGCACCAAGATGTGAGGCCAAATGTTGCCTAGCTACTGGTTAAAGGTATGGTTTGATAAAAGTTAAGAGAATGAATTATAACAAGCATTTAATAAGGGTTCACTATGTGCAAATGCAAAGTATTGAACTAAGTTCTGGGGATACAAACAGAAAAGCAAATTCACCTCTTCCTACAAAATAAGAACTATTTTGGGGCAATGCAAGGCGGGGAGTTTGTTTTGCTTGACTGTGCATATTCATTATAAGAATGTTGTTACTCTCTTTTTAAATTGAGGCAAGGGTTGGAGGAACAGAAAGACAAGTGTTTGTTAGTTGAAAATATAAAAAATAAAATTAATGACAAAGGGAGCGATAATGTATAATAGTTTTCAACTGCCAAGTCAGATGGAAAAGTCCCATGGTTCTTAGAATGAAGGGACCAAAAAAATGGCAAAGAATCTTCTTTAATGTTGGTTTTACTGATTAAATTATATCCAAATCTTAAGTTGAATCATTTGGAAGTATCAGTGTCCTTGTTGGTGAGACCTTTCTTTTCTGGGTATTCAGTAGCTGTGGTTGCTAGAAGGAAGGGCTACTTAGCACCTGCAGCAGTTTCCAGGTCAGTCATCACAGGGGTTATTTCCCAGAATGGTAGCTATGAGAGCTTGGCTAGAATCAAGACTTGTGGTTTGGAGGGCCCTGCTAATCTCAGGGTTCTTGGACCCTCCTGCTTGGTTGGCCCAAGAGTGACTAGAAAGGTGGGCCCTTTCTCCAGAGGCAATGCTCTCCTCAATGATGGCCCTAAAGTCTATGGTGGATGCAGGGCTGATGGTCTGAGGGGACATTTATTCCCAAGGCTCTTGCATTTAAAGCCTTTGGCCTTATCCATCAATGTCTGAGAGGAGAGGGTTGGTCAGAGAGAGGGTGGTGGTTTGACTTGCCTGGAAGGTATGTGCTGCCTCCTGTCTCTTCCTTAAGGTTTCTTGTTGTCTCAGCTTGCCTATGGTCACCTGGCTAGGAAGGTAAGACACCAGACTTAAACCACTATCTTCCTGACTTCCTTCACTCCACTTCCTGACTTCCAAAATCCAGGATTCTATCCACCATATTATACTCAATCTCGATTGCTCTCTCTCTCTCTCTCTCTCTCTCCCCCCCCCTTTTTTTTTTTTGCTTTTTTTGCAGTTGGGAAGCCAGGGCAGTTTGGGTTAAGTGACCTGCCCAAGGTCACATAGCTAATAAGTGTTAATTGTCAGTTTAGATTTGAACTCAGGTCCTCCTGACTCCAAGACCAGTGCTCTATTCACTGCACCACCTAGCCACCCCACACGATATCTCTTGAAGTAAGGATAAAAAAAAAGATTAAAATTAAAGGAAGTTTAAAGCAGGAAGGAAGGATAATATGAATGTCTGAATCTTGCTGTTAAGAAAGATTTCCTCATTTTTTCCCTTTTTTAAAGTTCAGTTCTCTCAAAACTCCATGCCTAGTTCATTTTCAGAGATTTTACTTTGTTGGAAATTTCTTAATATCATTCTCCAAACAAGGGCAATGTTCCCATGTACAGTTCAGGTCTTGATCTCTTTTGGTTGCTATTAACCATTCAGGACTTTGACAATGCTCTTCTCTCTGATCATAACTCTAACTGGTCAGCTGGCTGCTGTAGGTAGAGATGGACTATTTATGCCTCATTTTTACTGTAGGTCTTGAACAATAGCTAATTAAATAATTGATGACATTCATTGACTTCTGGGAAGCTTCTTCCCTTCTGCTTCCACTCTCTCCTTCCTCCTTCCCTGCCAAGCACTCCATCAGAGATGACAGTGCATTATTTCTTCCAGGAGAGGGGTTTCTTTCCAATATAAACCTTTCTTTCCAAACTGGGCAGCCCTGTGAGACTTTGAGTTGCACCTGCAAGAATGTAGACAGACAGGACAGCATTCCAATTTGAGGCAATCAGAGCTAGGGTGCCTACCTAGGGAAACATTTTATGGTGATTAGAAGGGCAATCTAGTATATGGTTACGATGGAGTACTATTGTGCTATAAGAAATGACAAGGGGGTGTGATTTCAGAAAGAACCTGCCAAGAGCTATTTGAACTGATACAGTGAAGTGAAAAGAATCAGGAGATCATAGTGTACAGTAACAGCAATGTTGCAATAATGAGCAATTGTGAAAGACTTGGCTACTCAGATTAATACAATGTTCCAAGATAATTCCAAAGGACTCATAATGAAAAAATGCTATCCACCTCCAGAGAGAGAACTAATGAACTCTTAGTACAAATAGAAGTATAATTTTCTTGCTTTACTTTTTCCTTTTTAAAAGAAATATAGTTAATGTGGAAATGTGTTTTGCATGATTTCACATGTATAATTGATACCGTTTTGCTTGCCTTTTCAGTGGGAGGGGAAAGTGTGGTAGGGAGGGAGAGAATTTGAAACTTAAAATTTAAAAAGAAAAGAATGTTAAAAATTATTAAATTTTTAAAAATTAAAAAACAAGAAAGAAAGGCAACCTAGCAGAGTAACTATAGCAGGTGACTTGAAATCAAGAAGATACTATCCTTAAACAAGTCACTGACCCTTAAACTTTCCTCACCTATCCAATGGAGATAATTATGGCAACCACCTCACAGGGTTGTTCTTAGGAACAAATCAGATGACGAATGCCAAGTTTGTATGAATATGAGCTACTATTATCATCACGATTTTACAAATTCACAAGGCATGGACAGAGTTGCAATTAGTAGTTGAAGAATCTGGATGTGAATCCCAGTATTACCTCATCTCTAAAATGGACGGGGGTGGGGGAAGAGGTAAGAAGAGGAACTAAAAGTTCTGATTTTTAAAAAGTGGAACTCTGGGTAATTATAATAAGTAATCTTGGTCTGAAGGGGGAAATAATGAAACATACCAGCAGAGAGGCAGAGGTCTATGGGGACCAAGTGTTGACTCTTAGAATCCCTAGCTCCCTTCAAGGCTCTGCTCAAGCAATATCTTCTATGTGGAGCCTTTTCTGATTCTCTCCCCTCCCCCTCACATCTCCTCCCCCACCAATATTATCTTGTATGAATGAATGAATGAATGAATGAATGAAGCATTTATTAAGTGCTCACAGTCACTTGATCTCAGAGTATGTGGAGGAGTAAAATGTAAAAAAAAAAAAAAAGGAAAGGTATGAGGGTGGGGCTTTGAACAACCAACAAAGGGTTTTATATTTGATCCTGGAACTATGGAAAGTTCCTGGAATTTATGGAGAAGAAGGTTGACATGGTCAGATCTGCGATTTCAGAAAATAACTTTGACAGCTAAGTGGAAGGTTTCAGCTACAGGTCAGATGAAAAGGCCCCATGTGTCCCTATAGTGCCAAAGTAAATGGAATGCCTCTTCTTTAAGGTCATTTCCACCAATGAAATCATATCAACTTCTGATGTTGACTCTGAGTGGCTCAGTGGGTAGAGTGCTGGGCTTGGAGTCAAGCCTTAGTAGCTATATGACCCTGGGCAAGTAACTTAACCCTGTTTGCCTTAGTTCCTCATGTGTAAACTGGTGATAATAATAGCAATATTAGCATATAATTAACATATATAATTAGCATATAATAGTAGTAATAACACTCACAGAGCTGTTGTAAGAATCAAATGAGATAATATTTGTAAAAAGCCTTTAGCACAGTGCTTGGCACATAGTAGGTACTTAAATACTTGTTTCCTTCCTTTTTTGATCCATTTGTCAGCACCAAGGACTTTGGTGCTAAGATCTTTCTCTTCTGAGTCTTCTGTGGCCACAGTGCCTGCAGGAGCAGTTCTAGGCTGTTACTCCTCATATGCTGCTTCCCAATATGGTGGCTGAGGGCATTGGGCTGGGAGCATTGCTATTCCCACGGTTCTTGGGTTCAGGATCCAAGACTGCTTCCATCAGGGCCTGAAGGGAGATGGTGGTCAAGGTAACGGTGTTGCTTTGAATTAGTGGCATGTGCTGCCTCTTGTCACTCCCTCAAGTTGCCTTCTTACTTTAGCAAGGGTGGCTCTTCTTTCCATAGGTGGCAGTTGGTTAGGAGTTGGTGAGGATGAGTGACCCCTTCTCCACAGGATTTGCTCCCCCAGATGATAACTATAAGGGTTGGGCTAGAAACAAGACTGATGGCGGGGCGGGGGGGTCGAGGCTGCACCTTCCAGGGCTCCTCAGCCTACTGCCTGTTGTTGGCTATTGGACAGCAGATGTTGCTGGTCATGATGAGGAAGGTAGGTTCCTCCTCTACAATAATTTCTTCCCTCAATTAAGGCTGTGGGGCTTTGCTGGAAGCAGGTCTGCTTTTTTCAGGACACCATTATTCTCAAAACTCTTGGCTCAGGGTCATGGGGTATCTCCATTAGGATGTGAGGGGAGATGAGTCAGGGTGGTATCCTGGCTTGACCAACCTAGCATACGCTGCCTCCTGTCTTTTCCAAAGGGCTCCTTGCTGCCTCAGCTGGAGTGTTTGTGTCACCATGTTCTCTTCCCTTAGAGGCAGGAACCATTAAACCTTTGTCTCTATATCCCTGGCATTTAGTACCCACATACCTGCAAGGTAATATACCCTAATAAATGTCCAATTGATTGATTTTATGTGTTGTCATATGAGGCCACTGGATCTGAAAAAAGTCATCAATAAAACTTTTTTAATTAAAAAAAGTGGTTGGACTACATGACTTCAACACAAAGTCTATGATCTATAACTTGCTATATTCTCTCTAAGCCTCTCCCACCTGTGGCTAGCTCTCAGCTCTTCCTCTTTCCATTTTTGTACTTTTAACTTCCCTTTCCCATCAGAAATCCCCATGTGTCACAGTAACGCCCTCTGGTCTTTCTTCTTCGTCATTTCCCTTTCCCTCAGTTTTGCATTCCACGATCCTCAGTGCTAATAAATTCTCTTCCCCCATAATTCCAGCCCTGCTCCCACAGGCCCCAGGTATCCTGTGTGTTTCTGCTTGGGCCAGCCCCAAACACATCTACCCCCTGATATTGTGCTTTACTTGGCAATCAGGGCTGGCCACTCCAGGCGATTGTTCACAGCACAGCTGGTGAGTCGGAGGGTGGAGGCTGCCTCCTTCCTGGCTTCACTCCCTAATTGACAACAGGCCTCTGAGGTGGAAGGATGAGACTGTGGGTGAGACCCCTGTGTACATCCCATCTGTAACCCTCCAGGGCTCTGCCCTGTCAGGGAGCAGTTTGGCTGGAAGTCTGTACCGCCTACAGTTTTCCTGGAGCAACTGGGCCCCATCTTAGTTCAACTGTTTCTTTTGGCAAAGTTTAAATGAAACATAGTTTTATTGAGTTAAGCCACCACTGTAGGTGAAGTCTTGCTACTTTCCGGGTTTGAAACATCAGGGCTTCTGAGTTACTTGTCAAAAGTTTCTATATTCAAAAAAGCGGGCGCCCCCACCCCTCTCGCCGGCCCATTACACTCTCTTTTGCTTTAGACCAGGGCTTCTTGAACCTTAGCCACTCTGGACCCCTTTTAGCAGCGTTCCTTGGCATTGCACAGCTTGAGGACATGCGCAGTGCAAAGTGGGCACATTTTGTGTTCAGAGCCAAGGCTGCAGTGAAGTTGTTCATGCAACCTCAGCAAGTGCAGCCAGAAACACCTTGGATTCATTCATTACTCGTTTGATTTTTAATTACTTTTTGGCCAATGCACATTCAGAAGCCTTTTACCTTTGCTAGACCCATGTGGGGTTGCAACCCACAGTTTAAGAAGTGCTGCTTTAGACCCAGGTGGGAAAACCCCACCTAAACCTTCTCCTTTAAGTTTACTGGTTTGGGGTGTGTGGAGCTCGTACAACCAACACAATGGCCAAATAGTTATTTTTTTTATCAACTTTTACAACATCAAAAATCTCAAAAGAATGGAATTATGTATCAGGTGTAACCGGTCCTTATTTGTATTTTCTGGTTTGACTAACATGGAGCCTGCTGTGTCCCCTACCCATGTGGATGTGGGTAGCTTCTGCACTTGGCTTTAAAAGTGGAGGGGACTGAGATATCTGAGTTCTTTTCTGCCATCTTTTTGCTGCACTGTTTTTAGTGCTGTGCCCAAGATGGACTTCATTTACTCCAGCCCAAGAAATGAGCCTGGGGGTGTTTCTTTCTGTTCTGTGTTGTTTGTACTCAGTTTCAGGTTCCAGAGTCCAATCCATGGCGACTTTGGAACCAAGATTGTAGATGGGGAGGTGCAGCCAACCATCCCGACCTGAAAGCCCTGAGAAGCCATGCCTGGGACTCAAGTCCAAGGTGGATTTTGGACTTAGAGTTGGATCTGAGCTCAATGGGAACTGAGCTAAGCAATGAACCTCATCCCCTTCTTCTCCCCAGGGTCTGAGGGTATAAGGTGGGAAGGGGATCATGTTTCCCATGTGTATTATGCCTCCCCCAATTTGAATATTTATACCCATACCTTTGGAAGTAAAATATTCCTTGTAAAAGGTGCAGTGTTATATAGGTATAAAGTAATTGTAGCCGAATTCACAAGACAAAAACTCCCTCCCTTTCTAGAGGAAAAAGCTTTATTAATTAACAATGGAGAATTTTAATACTTAGAATTCTTCAATGGTCCTTCTTCCAACTAACACATGTGCTCTGGCCATAGAGACCAAGAGCAAGCTTGTAGGCTCCACCTAACTTCACAAGAGGCAGAAAACATTTATTTTGCCCAGCAGTTAAAAGAAAGAAGCAAAAAGGAGTGGTAAGGATAGAAGCTAGAAGAAAGGGTCACAAACTATAAAGGAATGAGCATCAGACTTAGGGAAAGGAGACTAGAAAATCAGTTCTCTCTCCTCAGAGGTTATTCAAGCTAAGGAGCCAGGTTCAAGCAAGACAAGGAGGCAGTAGAAGGAGTAACATGGGGAGAATGCAAAAATTGAGGATTCCTAACCATGAGTGATTGATGGGAAATATAAGACAAAAGCAAAAATACCAACATGTTTAAGAGAAAAAGACTAAGTGATAATGTGGGCCAGAAGCTGATAAATCATCAGGGGATCATGAAAATGTAAGGAGGAAGGAGTAAAAACTCAGAAAGAAACCAAAACACTATGATGAATATTCTCACATGAAGAAAAAAATGAACCAATATTATTGATTAAAAAGAATCATGGAACAGCAAGAAAGTCCAAAATAGTTTAAAAGAAAAATAAAATTCTTTGAAGGAAGAAATTAGAAATGAATTTAGGATAAAAGTCAGAGCTCTTGGTATAGAATTTTTTAAAAATAGTAGAGTAAGAAAAATTCAATACATGGTAGAGAATGTCTTTAAAGATGTAGAGAAAGAGAACAATAATAAAACAATACATTAATTCTATATAAGTCAAAGTAACTGACTTAGAAGATATAATGTGCATAGATTTCTCAGATGACAAAAAATTTTAAAACCTTAAATACCATAAGGCAAGAAATAAAACGTGAAAATTGTTTATAAAATCTGAGTACAGGTAATAAAGTGTTGATCAAAAAATCTTAAACGAAAACTGCTCAGATCTATTAAAAAAAAAAAACCAGAGGACAAAGTAACTGTAGAAATAATTTTCCAATCACCTGCCTAAAGAAACACCAGAAGGAAAAGTCCCAGGAATGGCATAACCAAAATCCAGAGTTCTCACATGAAAGAAAAAAAAAATACTACAAGCATCCAAAAAGAAGCAGCTACAGTACCAAAGAATCACAGTCAGGATCACAGAAGACCTTACAGCTTCTACCAAAAACAAGAGATTTTGTAACATAATATGCCAAAAGGCAAATGATAGAGACTTACAAACAAAAATAATTTACCCTAAAAAGCTGGTTGAATCTTACAGGGGAAAATGGATTCTTAATGGATTAAAGGACTTTCAGGAATTTCTGATGAAAAGACCAGAACTGAATAGGAACTTTGAAATGCAAATACAAGTCAAAGGAAAACTAAAAAAAGTAAATTTATTTGAGGAATTGGAAGGTGTTATATAATAGTATAGTATTAACGTTCTAATAGGGGAGAAAACAAGTATCCCTTTAGAACCTTCTCATTCCTATCTTCAAGGGGTATTGAGGGAGTTAAATAAGAAAAACAAAGGAAGGATATGGGGGTAGGTTTTGAAGAGTGAAAAAAGAAGGAAGAGTTAAAGGAATACACTAATATAGAAAGGCAAAAGGGGTTAGAACTTGTTATTTTTTATAATTAAAATGCTTGAGAAGAAGAGTATATAAATAGCTATAGATGTCTGATAAGCCTTACTCTTCTCTGAAATAATTTAAGGAAGCATGGGCAAACCCACACACTTAGATATTCAGCATACACACACACACACACACACACACACACACAATTTATTGTAGAAACATACATTTCTGATAAACCTTTCTGTTCTCTGAAATAATTTAAGGAAGCATGAATACACAGTCACACACTTAGAAATTCAGCATATACACACAGAAAGAGAATTTGTTGTAGAAACATATCATACTCAACAACAAAAAACAACATTTAAGGATAGGAAAAGTGGGGGTGGGGATTAAGAGGTAGGATAATATTGCATTAAGAATGGTCTGGAATAAAACATACTTTCTCGTCCTGAAGAAGGTATTAAAAAGAACAAAATGAAAAGGAAAGTGCAAGAATCTAGGAAGTGGCTACCAGTGGGAGAAAGGAAGCACAAGCCATAGTATATAAATAGGAGAGAATGTTATTGAGTCTTAAGAAATTACAAAAGAGATCATTTCAGACAATCCCAGTAGGAAGAACTAGTACAGAATGAAGCAAGTATAATTAGGAGAACAATTTATACAATGACAGCAACAGCAAAGAAAAACAGTGTCGAAAGATTTACAAATTCTGATAAATACATAATGACCAGCCATGTCTCCAGAAAACCAATGAGTATGTTGCCCACTTCTTGACAGAGAGGTGATAGAACCAAAGTACAGAAAGAGACATGTACATGGTCATTGTGTAGATTTGTTGTTCTTAATTATGCTTATCTGTTATGAAGTTTTCTTTCTTCCTTTTTCTCTTTTCTTTCTTTCCTTCTTCATTTCTTCTTCATTTCTTCTTCTTCTTCTTCTTCTTCTTCTTCTTCTTCTTCTTCTTCTTCTTCTTCTTCTTCTTCTTCTTCTTCTCCTTCTTCTCCTTCTCCTTCTCCTTCTCCTTCTCCTTCTTCTTCTTCTTCTTCTTCTTCTTCTTCTTCTTCTTCTTCTTCTTCTTCTTCTTCTTCTTCTTCTTCTTCTTCTTCTTCTTCTTCTCCTCTGCCTCCTCCTCCTCTTTCTCCTCCTCCTCTTTTGAACATAGGACTCAGAGCTCGATCTGAGCTCTATGGGAACTAAACTAAGCAATGAACCTAATCCCTTCCTCTCCCCAGGGACCAGAAGTATAAGGTGAAAAGGGGATCATGTCTCCCATATGTATTATGCCTAAATTTAAATATTTGTGGCCATACCTTTGGAAGTAAATATTCCTTGCAAAACATTCAGTGTTACATAGATTTAAAGTTTTTATAGCTGAATCCACAAAAATTAAAATTTCTCCTTTTCTTCTTCTTCTTCTTCTTCTTCTTCTTCTTCTTCTTCTTCTTCTTCTTCTTCTTCTTCCTTTTCTTCTTCTTCTTCTTCTTCTTCTTCTTCCTTTTCTTCTTCTTCTTCTTCTTCTTCTTCTTCTTCTTCTTCTTCTTCTTCTTCTTCTTCTTCTTCTTCTTCTCTCTCTCTCTCTCTCTCTCTCTCTCTCTCTCTCTCTCTCTCTCTCTCTCTATCCCTCTCCCCCCATCCCAAGTGTTGGGGCAAGTCCTTCCAGTAGGATAACCTGTGAGTTGCATGGTTGACATGTGAGAGATCCCTGAATTATGGGAAAGATAGGTTTTTATTTATACTGCTTCCTAGGCAATGGTCATTGGTCTTGCTCCAGGACTGGAGCTTAGAAAGAATAGAGCTGGACAATTAAAGTTGCTCTACTTTGGGGTGAAGTCCAATGAAGGAATTTTGCTGATGCCTTCTACTGTTTACATCTGTTTGCAGGGCATGTTAAGATCCACCAGAAATATCATGTGTTCTGTTTAATTAATAAATCTGATTAACATTTTTGAAAGAATGGCAGACATTGAGCCAATATGATTAAGGAGACCATGACACTATATTTGTTTAGTTATGGACCAGATCATCCCCTTAACTGCAGATGTTGCAGCTCAATGATGTTCATGCTAATTGAAGCACTGGCCTTTGAATGATCATTATGTTGTGATGTCAAGTCATTCTAGAACTGCTTTGGATTGTCAAAGTGATTATATTGGCCCTTGTCCTCTATCTCATAGTAAGATGCTTGCCCTCAAGGCATTTGATAGTTATTCAGGATATGGGATTGCAATACAAATTGTTTTCCACTACAGCAGCTAGCCTCAAAATTCTTATAGAGCATATCCTTTTCCCTTATGAACCTCCCATATCATTGTCCCTTATCAGGGACCCATTTTACTGTAAAGAAGTCCAAGATTAGGTCTATTACCATCATATTTGCCAGTTTTTCCACCTTCATTGGAGTTTTTTACAGGCACCAAAATTTGGTGTCATTGCCCTAATGTGGCAGGAGGGGGAGGTTTAAGCTGCTAGACCAGGGAATACTGAGTAGGTGGAAGTCTGGGGTGCTGGTAACATCAGTTCATGAACCATGATATGTTGCATTTAAAAGGACTATGTATTCTCGGCTGCCTTGCTACACATGACTCGTGATGGGAACTCAAGATAGAGTTGAAGGTATCACCACTGTTGTAGACCTGACATTCTTCCTGTTGCTCCTAATTATCATTTTTTTACATCAGGAGACCTGCTCTGAATTGCCCCTAATATTACTCCCACTGTATGAACTGTTTTTTAAAGATTATATTATTTTATGGTTTTTGTATTTTATGTTTTATTTGTACTGAACTCTCCCCTCAGTAATGCTCATGTTAAGATTGCTTAAGATTATTTTAGGGGGTGGAGCCAAGATGGCGGAGTAGAAACAGCACTTCCAAGGTGCTCTCCCCCACACCACTTCCAAACAATGGAAAAGGTGGACTCTGAACAACTCCTGGAGCTCCAGCACCCACAGAATGACACAGAGAAGCTAACCTCCTGCTGAGGACAGCCCAGCAGCCCTGCAGGGAGCAGCCAGCGCAGCACAGCGTGATGCTCTGGGAGCCGAGCCCAGGCCCAAGTGAGCTGAGGTTTTAGCCCCAGGGCACCAGGCCAGCAGCAGTCTGGAAGGACCCCAGAACACCAGCAGCTGTGGCGATTCCAGAATTATCTAAACAGATATGCCTAGGACAAAATGAGAGGTTAGTGCCCTATGGACTTTGGGATCAGTATTTGGGGAATGCATCGGCTTCTTCCCCTGGGGGAAGGAAGCAGCTGAGGAGTCTCGGCACAGAAGCCATTTTGCAGCTTCAGTGGCAGCTTCAGCTCCTGGTCTGTGAACTGTAGGGAGATCCAGCAATCAGTCTGGGGGTTAATCGCTCTTGCTTTAACCTGCTTGGATCAGGATTGTGGTCTGCGGGGGGGGGGGGGTCTGGGGTGGGTATCCAACTTGCCAGAGCATATGGAGGCTCCACAGAGGCCACCCAACTAATACCTCCGTAAGTTGTGAAGACCCCAATGTTTAGGATGGAAGATACCTTGTCTGGTGGCAGAGTCCTACTGTGGCAACAAGCCCCAAAATCAAGTAATTAAGTGGCAACATGCCTAGGCAAAAGAAACAAAATAAACAGAAAATTTCAACATTAGACTCCTATTTTGGGGGCAAAGAGGATCAAAGCATGGAACAGGAGGAGGACTGTGAGGTCAGAACTCCTGCACCAAAAGCCCCAAATGAAAATACAAGCTGGCTACAGGCCATAGAGGACCTTAAGAAGCAGATAAGAGAAGTGGGGGGAAAACTGGGAAGAGAAATGAGAAGGATGCAGGAAAAGTATGAAATGAGGGTCAACAGCCTGACTGAGGAAAACAACACCTTAAAAAATAGACTAACTCAAATGGCAAAGGATGCTCAAAAGGGCAATGAGAAGAATGCCTTAAAAAGCCGAATTTGCCAGATGGAAAAAGAATCTCAAAAGCTCACTGAGGAGATTTATTCCTTCAGAGTTAGACTGGAGCAAATGGAAGCTAGTGACTTTATGAGAAATCAAGAAATCTGTTAAACAGATCCAAACAAATGAAAGAATAGAAGGCAATGTGAAATATCTCATGGGGAAAACCACTGACCTGGAAAATAGATCCAGGAGAGATAATTTAAAAATTATTGGACTACCTGAAAGTCATGATCAAAGAAAGAACCTAGAAATCACCCTTCAAGAAATTCTCAAGGAAAATTGCCCTGATGTTTTAGATCCAGAGGGCAAAATAGAGGTTGAAAGAATCCACAGATCACCTCCTGAAAAAAGATCCCAAAAAGAAAACTCCCAGGAATATTATAGCCAGGTTCCAGAATCCCCAGATCAAGGACAAAATACTACAAGCAGCCAGGAAGAAACAATTTCAATATTGTGGAAACACAATCAGAATAGCCCAGGACCTGGCAGCTTCTACACTGAGGGATCAAAGGGCATGGAATATGATATTCCAGAGGTCAAAAGAGCTGGGGTTAAAACCAAGAATCACCTACCCAGCAAAACTGAGTATCTTGTTTCAGGGGACAATATGGTCATTCAGTGGAAAAGAGGACTTTCAAGCATTCTTGAGGAAAAAACCAGAGTTGAATAGAAAATTTGACATTCAGACACAAGAAGCAAGAGATGCTTGAGAAGGTAACCAGGGAAAAGAAATCAAAAGGAACTTATCAAAGTTGAACTATCTACATTCCTACTTGGAAAAACAATAACTGTGACTGATGAAACCTTCCTCATTATGAAAATAATTGAAGAAGGGTATATGGGCATTTGAATACATATGTGAATGTGTGTATATATGCTTACAGGTATACATAGATAGAGGGCACAGGTTGAATTTGGTGAGAAGGGATGGTACTTAAGGGGTGAAGTTAAGGTGAGAGAGGAAAGTGGCAAGAGGAGATGGGGAGAGACAGGGTAGGGTAAACTATCTCATGTAGAAGAGGCAAGGGGAAGTGGTTGCAGGGGAGGGGAAGAACAGGAAGGCAAAAAGGCAAAACCATATTCTCATTGAATTTGGCTCAGGGAGAGAATGACATACTTACTAAATGGGATATCTCACTCTGCAGGAGAATAGGGGGAAGGGGGATGGGAGGGGGGATGATGGAGGGGAGGGCATTCTGAGGGGAAGGGAGGTTGGAAGTACCCACTTTCGAAGAGGGATAGGATCAAAGTAGGGAATGGACCAGGTGGGAGGTAGGATGGGTGGAAGGGAAATATAAGCAGTCTTTTGCAATATATCTACTATGGTAATGTTTTGCATAGCTATACATGTACAACACATACTGAATTGCTTATCTTCCCAGAGGAAGTGGGTGACAAAGGAGGAAGGGAATGGATCTGAAATTCGAAGTTTTAAAATTAAATGTTTCAAATCTATATAAATACTATTATTAATACTATTTTGCATGTAATTGGGAGATAAGATGTTCAGGCATTGGGGCACAGAGCTTCAACTTGCCCTAATGGCAAAGTTGAAGGGGGTATGGGAGAAGATATGGGAGAGAGCAGATTGGATGAGGGTATATCTTGTGGGACTGCTATTCTGGGGTTGTGGGTAGGGGAAAAATGGGGAAAAATTTGTATCTCAAAATCTGGCTGCAATGAATGATGTAAACCAGAAGTTAATAAAGCATTTGTTAAAATAAAAAAAAATATTATTTTAGTGGTGGAAGATCCTCTAGAACATTTTTGGGACTTTGCTACCAAGAGGTGTAGTAGGAACAGCACCTGTTTTATATAAACTATTTTCCCCTTAAGGTGGAAGGAAATCAATTCTTGGGATCATCATCTTCATGGATTTGGCCTCCTTTCTGCTTGAGTCATACATGTTCAATTTATGGGGAATTGGTGTTGCAAGTTTTAGTAGAGTTTCTGCTATCCTTTTATAATGTCTTTCTGACCTGGTACAGATAGTTACCATAATGAAAGAGAAAGCAGAAGGGAATAGCCATTTTATTGAATTGATATCTTTTTTTTCTTTTTCTTAAGAATGATACCCTTTTAACACTATATTACTAGTAAAGTAATTTTATCCTTTTATAATCTACAGCTGTCTCCTTGTATTCTAACCTGAGCCTGAATCACTTAAGTGATCAAAGTTAGGCTTGATTTAGAATATGAGCCCTCATTTCCTCTTTGAGTACCTTTTCTCAACCTGGTGACTTCACTAACTCACATGGATTTAGTTATCATCTCTATACAGATAATTCCCAGATCTATGCATCTAGCTTTAATCTCTCTCCTAAATTCTATTCCCATATCACAAATTGCTGCCCACTGGACATTTTGAACTGAATTCCCACAGGCACCTTAAACTCAATATATCCAAAGCAAAATTTGTTATCTTACCCTCAAAATTCTCTCCTTTTCTGAACTTTACTATGTGTGGAGTGTACAAACATTCTTCTGGTCACCCATGTTCTCCACATTGGCATTCTGCTTCTCCCTTTCCCTCCCCTTCCATGTTTGATCATTTGCCAAATTTTATTCTTTCTCCTACCACACCTTCTCTCACATGTATCCGTTTTCTGTGTTCACAGAGCTACCACTTTGGTTCAGGGTCTCTTTATCTCTTACTTGGACTACTGCAATGGCCTCCTACTTGTTCTCTCTGCCTCATCTCTTCCTCATCCAATCTATTCTCAATTGAGCTGCTAAAGTGATTTTCCTGTAATTCAGATCTGATCATGTCCCTGCCCTACTCATTGTCAGTGACTCTCTATTGACTCTAGCATCAAATATTATATCTTTATCTCACACATTTTAAATGTCCATTTTAATGTAAGTTTTATAATGTGTGTGATTATTAGTACAATAGCGTATTTATGAAATTTAAAAATAAGTTAACATATATTATAGGTATCTGTGCTGATGGTGATGCTGTGATCAAAAAAGTTTGGAGGACATTGAACTATAGCACTACCAACAATTTTTCAGTGGTAGTTCACTGGTTCATGCTAAGGCAAACTTTCTCCTGGACTTAGCTAAGAATACCATCCTCTATTAATAGACCCTAAGGACATAGCCATAAGAAAGCCCACATATGCATTTTTGAATGGATGAGTTTTTGCTTAATCACTTCTATTGAATTAAATATAAACATTTCACTTAAAAAACATCAGATAAAATAAGCATGTCCATATACAAAGTACTCCAGAAAAAGAAATTGCAAATATTAGGTACAACTACCTTTTCCTTTTAAATAAAATAAATTCAACATGCAACTTTCTTTTTAAAATTATTTATTTTATTTTAAATTTATGGAATAAAACAAGCATTTCTACATAGTGTAATAAAAAAAAGATGATTGCACATGAAACTGCATATCTATTATGTACAACTTGCTATTCCTTTTAAATATATAATAAAGTTATGTGAATTTTTGTAACTTTCAAAATTGTTCTCTTTTTATTTCTTCCTGAAATGTCTTATGTTTATTTTTCAAAAAATACTTCAGCAGCCTTCTTTTCTTTCTTTCTTTTTTGGTAACCTTTTAACAGCAACCTACTATCTGTACTCAGTCAAGTCCAGTCACATAGATCATCTGGTCTATTAGTAAAATACTTTTACTTTCTGCACCTAGACCTGGACACAAAACCAAAATATAGAGAACATCTTTTATAATTTAAAGATAGACTGAAAGAATCTCCTTCAGGATTGTGGGAATGTTAAAAATGTAAGCTTCTTCCTGAAATATTTTTTAAAATAGGTCTTTCCACTGAGGTTATATTATGAGGCAAATTGGATCACAGGATCATGAGTTTAGAGAAGGAACTTGAAAGGTCATCCAGGAGAACTCCCTCATTTAATAGATGGGAAAAATGAGGTCCATAAAGATCGAGGGATTTGAATCCAGCTCCTTAAACTCCCAGTTTGGCATTCTTTCTGATGTGCTACGTTGGAAGGCTGTGGTTGTCTTGATGCTGCTCTGAAGTTTGGGATAAAATATGCATCATTTAAATCCAGATGTCACTTGGAAGCATTGGTGGCAAGATGTGGCTCAGAATGGATACAGAAAAATGTCACCCACAGAACACCAAAAAAGAAATATTCATAATAATATGTCTCTATCTGGTGCCTTTCTAAATGTCAAGGTATAAAATCCAGCCCATAACATCAAGACCAACAGATGTTTTGCTATGTTTCCACTTAGCTAGCAGAATAAAGGTAAAAAATCAAATCTGGCATTAATCACTGTCACAAAAATGCCCACTCTTCTCATGTTTTTCTTATAGTTCTCTTACTTATCTTTTAAATATGAAGGATGCCCTTTGGAGCTGAAGTCCTAGTTTCTTTTTGAATAGATCTGTTCATTCATAAGGAAGCTGAATTAGCTTGTTCTATGCTACTGAGGGTTAAAGCTAGAATTAACTACATAGAATTTTTGTGGGGAAAAATGTCAGGTCAATATCAGGAAGAAATTTTCTAACAATTAGAATTTCCCAAAATGGGATAAGATGTTTTAAAAGTAATGAACTACCAAGAGACAATTGATGAAACCCTTTTCTTTCTTCTCAGTAGGTAAAGCCTATGCAGTCATGTAGTTTTGTCTCTGTTGGAGCTGGTTTTACTCAGTTATTTTTCTAGCACAAGAAAGAGGTGTGGGAATGTGTGTGTGTGTGTGTGTGTGCAAGCGTGTGTGTATATGTGTGCATGCACATATGCATGAATGCAAAAAAGTGAATGGCAAAACCAAACAGATTCAGTACAATTATTTTTAAAGGAGTGAGCTACCCATTACTGAAAGTGTTCAAACAGCGACTGTGTGACTATCTTCTCCATATATTCTGTAATCAAATAACACTGACCTCCAATGACACTGGCTTCCTTGCTGTTTCTTGGACACCATACTGCATCTCCTAACTCTGAGTGTTTTCTCTGTTTTTTTCCCATACCTGGAATATTTTCCTTTTACCTTTCAATTTCCCTGACTTCTTCAAGTCTCAGCTAAGGTCCTACTTTTCATTAGAAGCTTTTCTCAGTTCTTTTTTTAAAACTTTTTTAAAGTATTTTTTCCCATTTACATGTAATAAGAATTTCTAACTTAAAAAAAAAAAAACTTTGAGTTCCAAATTCTCTCCCTCCCTTCCCACAACCCCTCATCAAGGAGGCAAGCAATTCAATATAGGTTATACATGTGTAGTCATGCAAAACATTTCCATAATAGTCATGTTGCGAAAGAAAACAGACAAAAAACCCTCAAGAAAAATAAAGTTAAAAAAAAGTATATTTCAATTTGTATTCACACACATCAGTTCTCTGAGGATGGATACCATCTTTCATTTAAGTCTTTCAGAGTTGTCTTAGGTCACTGTATTGCTGAGAATAGCTAAGTCATTCACAGCATATCACCACATAATATTGCTGCTACTTTGTATGTGGTACATTTCACTTTGTATAAGTTCATGTAAGTCTTTCCAGGTTTTTCTGAGAGCATCCTTCTTATCATGGCTTCCTTCCTTCCTTCCTTCCTTCCTTCCTTCCTTCCTTCCTTCCTTCCTTCCTTTCTTCCTTCCTTCCTTCCTTCCTTTTTTCCTTCCTTCCTTTCTTTCCTGTCTTGCTTCTTCCTTCCTTCCTTTCTTTCCTGTCTTGCTTCTTCCTTCCTTCCTTCCTTCTTTCTTTCTTTCCTTCCTTCCTTTCTTTCCTGTCTTGCTTTTTTGGAATGGGGAAGGCAGGACAATTGGGGTGAAGTGACTTGCCCAAGGTCACATGGATAGTCAGTATTATGTGTCTGAGGTCAGATTTGAACTCAGGTCCTCCTGACTCCAGGGCTGGTGCTCTATTCACTGTACCACCTAGCTGCCCCCCTGCTTATCATTTCTTATAATATTCCATCATAATCACTTGCCACAATTTGTTTAGACATTCCTCATTTGATTGGCATCCCCTAATTTTCCAATTCTTTGCCACAAGAAAAGTGCTGCTATAAATATTTTTGTACATATAAGTCCTTTTCCTTTTTGCTTTTTATCTGTTTTGGATACAGACCTAGTAGTGGTATTGCTAGATCAAAGGTTATGCAGGGTTTTGGGGTATAATTCATTTTGGGCATAGTTCCAAATTGTTCTACAGAATGCATGAATCAGTTCACAACTCAGTTCACAACAATGTATTAATGTTTCATTTTCCCCATATCCCCTCCAATGTTTGTCATTTTCCTGTTCTGTCCTATTAATTAATCTAATAGGTATGAGGTAGTACCTAAGAATTGTTTTAATTTGTACTTCTCCAATCAATAGTGAACTAGAGCATTTTTTTCATATGGCTATAGATAGCTTTGACTATTTCATCTACAAACTGTTCATATCTTTTGGCCATTTATCAATTGGGGAATGCTTCTTATTTTTATAAATTTGCCTCAGTTCTCTATATGTAGAGAAATGAGGCCTTCATTAGAGAAACCTGTTTGCAATTTTTTTGTTATTATCACTAATTGTATTTCCCCCAATCCCATTGTCCTCCCCTGTGTATTCTATTCTCTCTCTCCTTTCACCATGTCCCTCCTCAAAAGTGATTTACTTCTGATTTCCCTGTCCCTCAGTTTTCTCTCTTCTATTTCCCTTCTGCCCTCTCTTATCCCCTTCCCCTCCTACTTTCTTGTGGGGTATGATAGATTTCTATACTCAATTGAGTGTGTACTATTCCCTCTTTGAGCCAATGCTGATGAGAGTAAGGTTCACTCACTCACCCTCATTTCTTCCCTTTCTCCCTCCACTGTAAAAGCTTTTTCTTGCCTCTTTTATGTGAGATAATTTCCCCATTCTATCTCTCCCTTTCCTATTCTCCCAGTACATTCCTTTTTCTCGCCCTTTAATTTTTTTTAGATATCATACCTTCATATTCAGCTCGAATCTGTGTCCTCTGTCTATATATACTCCTTTTAACTACTTTCTTAATAATGAGAAAGTTCTTATGAGTTACCAGTATCATCTTCCCATGTAGAAATGTAAACAGTTTAACCTTATTAAGTCCCTTATGATTTCCCTTTCATGCTTAGCTCTTTATGCTTCTCTAGTGTCTTATATTTGAAAATCAAATTTTCTATTCAGCTCCGTCTTTTTATCAGGAATGCTTGAAAGTACTTCATTGAAGGTCCATTTTCCCCCTGAATACTTAGTTTTGCTGGGTAGTAGATTCTTGGTTGTAATCCTAGCTCTTTTGCTCTATAGAGTAGAACCCTCCAGTCCTTTATTTAATTTAATTTAATCTGCTAAATCTTGTGTTATCCTGACTGTGACTCTACTAAACTTGAATTGTTTCTTTCTGGCTGCTTGTAATATTTCCTTCTTGACCTGGGAGCTCTGGAATTCAGCTATAATATTCCTGGGAGTTTTCATTTTGGAATCTCTTCCAGGAGGTTCTTTTAATTTCTACTTTACCCTCTGGTTCTAGACTATCAGGGCAGTTTTCCTTGATAATATCTTGAAAGATGATGTGTAGGCTCTTTTTTTGATCATGACTTTTAGGTGGTCCAATAATTTTAAAATTATCTCTCCTGGATATATTTTCCAGGTCAGTTGTTCCAATGAGATATTTCATTCTATTTTTTCACTCTTTTGGTTTTGTTTTATTGTTTCTTGATTTCTCATAAAGTCATTAGCTTCCATTTGCTCCATTCTAATTTTTAAGGATTGTTTTCTTCAGTGAGCTTTTGTACCTCCTTTCCCCCTTTTGTCTTCAGTGAATTTTTGTACCTGTTTTTCCATTTAACCAATTCTGCTTTTTAAGGCATTTTCCTCTTCTTTGGCTTTCTGGACATCATTTACCATTTGGCCTAGTCTTTTTTTAAGGTTTTATTTTCTTCAGTATTTTTTTTTGTGTCTCCCTTACCAAACTGTTGACTCATTTTTCATGATTTTCTTGCATCACTCTAATTTCTCTTCCCAATTTCCCCCTACCTCTCACTTGATTTTCTAAATCCTTTTTGAACTCTTCCATAACCTGAGACCAATTCTTAATTTTCTTGGAAGTTTTAACTGTTAGAGCTTCAACTTTCTTATCTTCTGAGTCTATGTTTTGATCTTCCTGGTCACCATAGTAACTTTCCATGGTCAGCATGGTTTGTTTGTTTTTTCTGTTGTTTGTTCATTTCCCCAGCCTATTACTTGATTTTTAACTTCATTAAACTTCTGTCTCCAGAGTGGAGGGTGCACTGTCCCAAGCTTCAGGGGTTTTGTTCAGTTGTTTTCAGAGATCCTTCTAGGGACCTGTAAATTTTCAGTTCTTCCAAGGTGGTATGATTTAAAGAGAGGTGTGTTTACTACCCTCCTGGTTTGTGCTCTGGTCTGTGAGTCAAGCACTCTTTCCTGCCTTGGAATTGTGAGAAGGGTCCTTGCTCCATTGCAGCTGCAAGCTCTGGTATACTAGTGCTCCCCGTCACCCTGGCACTACTACTCAGGACTGGGACCTGGATTCAAGTATAGGCAAGGCAATAGAGTCCCATGTCAATACAAACAAAGAGAGCCTTGTACTGTTTTTTTGTATCAGTTGCTCGACTCCCTTACCATATGGTCTGTGGTTTGAGAGCTCTGAAGGCAGCTACTGCCTGCTCCTCATTTGCTGGCCCTGGAGCTATGCTGACATGGCCTGCACTGAACTATGCTCCTCTCTCACCCTGGTGCAAGAGATCTTTCCTACTGATCTTCCAAGTTGTCTTGGGCTGGAAAGTTGTTTCACTCTGTCTTTTTGTGGGTTCTGCCACTCTAGAATTTGTTTAGAGTCATTATTTAAAGGTTTTTGGAGAGGGTTGGGGAAGAGTTCAGGCAAGTCCTGCCTTTACTCCACCATCATGACTCTGCCTCTCTTAGTCCTTCTTAATCTTAGTGCCTTCTGCCTGAGATCATACTCAAACTTATCTTGAACATATCTTGTTTGTACATAAGACATGCTGACAGACAGCCAGTGAGTTGTGAAACAAAAATGGTAGATAGAATATCCTGGTTACACTGGAATTGAGCTATTATAGACTTTTATAAACATCAGTTCTGAGTTATACTTTTAATTTATTGGGTAGGAATCATTTTAATAGAATAATATATGATGATCCTACTATTTTCTCCCCATCCAAGAATTCATAAATTACCATGACTGAACATAACCTTGTTGAAGAGCACATTTTGCTCTTCCTTCAGATATACTCAACTAAAATGAGGAAAAGAAATATGCCATGAAATGCTGGGAGGATCTTTAGAAATCAGCTTGGTGGGCCTACGATGCAGATCTCAGACTCTTTAACTAGGGTTCTCTCCACCACACCAGAAAGCCTTTTCAATTGACTTTAAATGGTATTTTATAATGGCGCAAGTAGTTTTTCCTTCTGTAAATCAAGATAGGTAAACCCTTTCTTTTTGTACAAAACAACTGACATGTGGGTGGGTCACCACATGCCAAGCCACTGGCTTCTCAGGTGACACAGCCCTAACGTTGCTTCTTAAGTCATAAAGTAGGTTAGACAATGCACAGAATTCTCTCCTGTAAAACATGAGGTTTTGCTCTGGGAATTCTACCTTTTGGTGTTTGCCTCATTAATCATGCAGTATAAGCAAGTATGTGTAGTCATTCCTTGGTGGCCAGGGGAGAACAGGGAACAAAAAAAACGGATGATCTGGCATTCACCCAAATGAATAAAGGGAGGAATAGGGTTGGGTTATGTCAGTTGAAGCAACAGTAATATAAGCTATATCACCCCAGCAACCAAGAAGCTTGCAAGCACCTTCAGGTAACAAAAGCTAGGGCAATTTCTTTCTTTTTCTTTTTCTTCTTTTTTTTGAGGGGGGGAAGATAAGGCAATTTGGGTTAATTGGCTTGCCCAAGGTCACACAGCTAGTAAAAGTCAAGTGTCTGTGGCTGGATTTGAATTCTGTTCCTCCTGATTCCAGGCTGGTGCTCTATTAGTGATTTCTAATGGGAAGCAAGTCCACTCTCTAGGCCCTGACCAGGAAACTCTAAGGCCAGCTAATGGCATTTGCTCTTTCTTGTTCTCTGCTCTCTGTTCCCTATGGGTCACTAACACAAAGCCATTTGGGGGACGAGGGGGAGGGGAGGACAGTGGCATGTATTTTTTTGGTGAGGCATGGTGGATGGCTGGCTGGACCTAAGAGTCACATCTTGCCTCTGACACTAGCTATGACCCTGAGCCAAGTCAGTTTCCTCCTCTGTCATGCGTGGATATTAATACCTCTTATATTTTACTTTGTGACTGATACTCACATGAGATCATGTACGGGAAGTGCTTTGGAAATTCCACAGTTCTATACAAATATCAGTTGTGAATATTGTTATAATTATCATTATCAAGCTTAGGGAAAGCAAGTGATGGAGAACAGAGAGTGAAGCCAAGTAGAGAGTCTTTGGAAATGAGAGCATATCATGTGACCTCATACACACTGCCTGGGATCTCATCAGTGTGGATATTGCCTCTGGTGATGTGGCTGGCAGCCCGTCCATACCCTATAGCCTGGTGGATCCTCTGCTCCATCCCCTGCCATGGACTCCCCACAGTTCATGCACGCTGTGTACCACAAGTCCTCTTGCCTCCTCTTCAAATCCAGAGTCCACCAGGCACACAGGCTGTCCACTAGCTATCACGCGCTCTGTTGTACAAGCACACTATCTGGTTTTTCCATCATGTTCTTGAATGACAGACTTTCCTCTAATTCTTCATAGTCCTTTGTCTATAATGCAAAGCACCCTGCTCACACCTACCGTACACCTCGCCATTGCGCTCTGAGGGATGCTCATATAAAGGGAATGTATGGAAGAAAACAGCCAGTGAGGACTGCATTCTAGTGAGTTAGATGAGCTCACTTTCCAGAAGTACCTGATGACTGATAATGGAGGGTCCTGCTCTCCATATCAGAGCATATGGAAGTATTCTATGACTATTTCTGGTCTGCTAACCATGTAGGAAAGAAATGAACTTCTGATTGGCTGATGAACCAGAATTGGGTATGCAAAATGAGCCTCTCTTTTTCTTCCTGCTGGATTGTACTGGAGTGAGGAATGTTCCTGTAAGCCTCTGAGTGGGGAGAGCCAGCCCCAGTGACCTACTCTCTCCACCCAGGTCAACATGAAGCCATGACTGCCTTAGGTGAAAGAATATCGAAGGTACACCAAACTAGGCTGCAACCCTGCAAACTTAAAAGGTCGGAAAATCTGATGCTAAAATTGTTTTTAAGCTGAAGCTCTGCTCCTCCCTCCAGCTGATTATTTCTCTGAAGTTTAGTTACAATGGTATTTCTTCTCTTAGTCAAATCTCATGAATGCTGAACTAACTCCCTGATTTTATCCAGATCCCACAGGGACCAAGTTTCCTCAGCTAATTCAAACATATTTCTTTGTACAACATCATTCCAGTTGACCAGGAATTCTTTTATACTTAGCCTAAAGTTTGTGATTGACTAACTCAGGTGTGTTCTCACTTGATTAATGAATCAGGGCATTTTTATCCCTTACTTCAAATTCAGAGGGATGACAACATATTTACTCAATCATCTCCGATCCTTACACTCATTTTTAACTCTTTAACAACTATAATAGTTCATCACTCATAATCATATAGTTGGAATTAAACAAATGGACCTTTGCATGAATTCTTGTGACCAATGCAGAGTCTGCTAGGGCTTTATTTTTACAGAAGTGCAAACACTATTTTCAAAGGTCTCATCTCCTACTATTACAAATGAGTGAGAGGGATAGAAATTTTGGTATCCATCCTTCACCAAGGGACATTTTTTTTACTATAATGTGCACACTCCAACCTCAGTCTTGCTTGGCTTCATTCCTTAAATTCTGCTGATACTGTAGCATTATAGCTAGTGATAGAAGGCCTTATCTTGTGACTGCTCCAAAGTCCTTCATCTCTATTTTCATGTATAATTGATATAAACAATTAGCAAAACCACGAAACCTCATTGCCCATTCAAGAGGAAGATTTTAGCAAATCTCCAGTTTTACCTTCCCTATCCCAGGGCTATGTTCCCTAGACCTCAGACCAGTGGGGCACAGTTACTGAGATCTGAAATAAATTTACTTTGTAATATGATTATATATGTCTTGGATTGGGGCAGTGGAATGTTGGGGTTGATAGTTTTTATTTAATAGTTATGGATCAGTGGTGGAATCATAACACTCAAAAATAAAATTATAACTTGGTTACCAGGAGAAAGTGTTGTCTCTGGTTAAGCTAGCTAGTCCTCTCATCTATAAAGTGGTCTTTATACAGTTGAGTCTCAACATGTAGCTTCTGAAAATGCCATTTGACAAAACAAATAATTTGATACCAAAAAACCTAAATAAACTAAAGAAATACCAGAAACAACTCTGGCAGGAAAAGAATATCAAATAGAAAGCATAAATTTTAATAGAGAACTGGGTACACATCTAAGCAGAATAACATGAGTTGAAATCTGATATCTCTAAGGAATGAGGTAAAAGCCAAAAGATCAGAAAACATGTGAGTGCATGTATATAGTCAATGGAACTCAGAATGCTTCATGAACCATAATACAAGCTTTAGGCTTAGGCGTTACAAGCATAGCATTTGTGAAAATGCAGTTTATTTTCATCCTGAGAGCAAGTGATATATGTCTTTATGTATTGTGACCACCCTTTCATGTGTATTATATACACCCCATGTATAGAGAAAGAGCACTGGATTTGGCGTTCAAAGGACTGGATTTGAATCTTGGCTCTATCACTTACCTTTGACCATGGGATATTATTTCACCTTTTCCAGTGCTGGTTCTCTCATCTATAAAATGAGGAGACAGGACTAAATGACCACTAAGACCCAGAAGCAGCTAGGTGGCATAGTAGATAGAGCACTTAGCTTGCCATTAGGAATACTTGAGCTCAAATTTGGCCTTGAACATATATCAGCTGTGTGACCCTGGGCAAGTCACTTAACCTTTGCCTCAGTTTCCTGAACTGTAAAATGGGGATAATAATAGCACTTCCCTTCTAAGGGATTTGTAAGGACAAAATTAATTTTTCATAAAGCAGTTTTGCAAGCCAAAGTACTACATCAAGGTTAGGTGTTATTGTTATTCTTATCTATTTCTCCCCCACCCCCTGAAGCACCACATTCTTGTTCTCCTGCTTTTACCTCTCCTTTTTTTGGTTTCTAATCTTCTTCCCAATTCCTTAAGGTTGACATTTCCCCAAAATCTGTCTTCAGTCTCACTTTACTCTGCCATGTCTCTAGACAGTCCCATTCTATCCCACGGTTTTCACAACTAGTTCTAGAGAAATGGTTTCCACCATCTGCCCCTGCAGCCCTTGCTGCTCTCCAGGGAACTGACCCCACATTTCCTGAATGCAGGGAATCTGAATGTTCCAGTAGGGCCACAAAATTAGCATCCAATAGGATGGAATCTCCTGGAGCAGAGAGATTCCTCCCTCTCTCCCTCCTTCCCTCCCTTCCTTCCTTCCTTCCTTCCTTTATTTTTCTCTTCCTTCCTTTCTCTTTCTTCCTTTCCTTTTTTCCTTCCTTCTTTCCTTCCTTCCTTTATTTTTCTCTTTCTTCCTTTCTCTTTCTTTCTTTCTTCTTCCTTCCTTTCTTCCTTCCTTCCCTCCTTTCTTTCATCTTCAGCACCCAGCTGAAAGCCTGTGATAAACACTGGATGAATGAAATTCAATGTCCAAAACCAAACTGATTTTTCTCCATAAACCTATCCTTCCCTTTGACTTCATCATGTCTATTCATGACACTTCATGTTGGGCTGCTTCCCATGTTCAGACCTGATGTTATGTTTGATTTTGCTCTCTCCCTCACCTCCTATCAGTTCCTGTCTTGTTGCTTTTTTTCTGTGATTCCTCCTGCATCTGTCAGTCAATCAGTCAGTCAATAAGTATTTATCACATTGTTACTGCAGATTGGTGTGCTGGACCTGGGGTCAGGAAGACCCAAGCTGAAATCTGGCTTTAGAATATTACTAGCTGTGTGACTTTGAGCAGGTCATTTAACCTCTGTCTGCCTCAGTTTTCCCCTCTATAAAATGGAATTAATAGTAGCATCTACCTTCCAGGGTTGTCCTGAGGATCAGATGAGATAACATAGGTATAGTGTTGTGCATGACCCATTCTGGGTTCCCTGCCCCTCCCCAACCAGATCTCTGAGTGGGAATTTCAGCCTAAGGTAAATTCGCCCCAGTGGGAATTACAAATACTGTCCAATCACTGATTTTAGTCTCAGTTTACACATCCCCTGACCATGGGGGATAACCTTTAAAAGCTGGCACGTTGTCTGTGCAGACTCACTGTTTGATCTGGGCCTGACCCCCCAGACAGTCCTGCCAAAAAAGTAAAATCCACTTCTAAATTTTATTCTCCGGGGTCTCTTGTCTCGCTTCTTTTGGCACAACATTAGTACTCTGCAAAACCTTAAGGAGTTATACACACGGTAGCTATTATCATTACTATTGTTGTAGGCACCCGTTATAAAAAAAGTCAAAAAAATTTAAACAGTCGCTGCCTTCAAGGAGCTTACAAGCCATCAGGGGATGCAACATGTATATGCAGAGTGTCCAAAAAGTCTTAGTTGAGTTTTAAGGTACTAACGCTATTATAGTTTAAAACCAAAGACTTTTGGGATACTCTAAGTATAAGTAAATACAAATATCTTCTGTGATCCTGGTGTTTCCTTAAGAGACTCTGGGATCATCTGGGCTGGCATCAATCCTGAGAGCCTGATCTCAAAGCAGTCACTATCTTTCTCTGTGTCTGTCCCAACTCTAAAGTAAAACTCCAGGGAAATCTCTAAAAAAAATCTTATATGTGGCTTGTGTTTAGAGTTTTCCCATATTTTGCTAAGTAACAGTATCCCTTTCCCTGAAAGGTACCCAATGTACAATAGGTTTATCAAATATGGTACAGTCTTTATTTCCTCTACTACAGAAATGGCATAAGATATAAAGGACTCCTAGGGTCACATAAATAAATAGAGGAAGCATAAAACATTCAAATAGCCTATTGTGTTCATTCCCCTTAAATTCCCCTTAGCTTCACCTTAAAGGGTAAAGATACTTAACAGTCAACTAAACTTCCCCATTCACTTTGGGCCTTCTTTCTTAAGCAGCTCATGGAACAGTGGCAAGGGCCAGATCTCCTAGCCCTTCGTGATTTTGCTTGTTAACTATCTACAAGATGAGTCTGTTGGAGGTCCTTTTCTCCTTCTTTGAGAAGCATACTATTATTGTAAATAGCACCTGTTTCTGTTCTGGACAGAAACTTTGAGACTCTTCCCCTCCCAGACTGATTCTTTTAGGAAGGCAAACTAGGCCATCTTTTGCCTCAATTCTTACCTAGCCTTTAATTACTGAATGGGTGTTGCCCCAGACAAACTGAGACCTGGGAAAGGCCTGGGCCTAAAAAGGCCAAGGTCTCCCA
This sequence comes from Gymnobelideus leadbeateri, assembly GCA_011680675.1. NCBI lineage: Eukaryota > Metazoa > Chordata > Mammalia > Diprotodontia > Petauridae > Gymnobelideus > Gymnobelideus leadbeateri. The sequence continues at coordinate 73,434 of WOXC01003711.1, forward strand.
CTGCATCGGGATCATCGACAGTCATCCTGACCTTCGTCTTGCCACTGGACTCTGATAACTCTGGAGGAGAGAGTGAGGCTGATGGTTTTGCACAGCTCTAACTCACTTAAATCCAATTCACTTGCAAGTCAAGACATCACCTTCCTGAAGGATAAACAACAACAAACAAGAACCATACTATTAAAAAAAACCCAAACTATTAAAAAAATCTTCTAAAAATTTGCTTAACTCTTAAACTCAGAACTCTAAGAATTCTAAGGACTCTGGAACTTTATGGCATATCCCTAAGGCTAGAAACATCCATTCTTAGGATTACTAGTGTCTGGCCTGGGCTCAGAAAAGGAAACAAAGTCAGAGAAAGGCAGCTAGGACTGGGTGGTTCAGGAATTCATCTCCCAGGTGGCATATACAGTTACCCCTTCCACTTCATGGAGGTTAGTGGTGTGAATCCAGAGAAGTCTGAATTTTTTCTTTTTCTTTTATGGGGTATTTAAAGTACCTTATAAAATTTGAGTATATTTATGGTATCAAAATATTAAATATGTTGATATTATACAATACTATACCTATATTTTATGTGTTTCTGAGTTTCCAAACTTTTTCTGTGTTGTCTACTGGTCTTCACATATTATTAGCAGTTTCCTTAAAACTTCCCCCAAATTCCCATGTTGACCCTCAATATATTGAAATCACAATGGTGAAAGTCATGATGTGGAAGGGGGATAACTGTAAACACATCTACCACTGCTATATCCTTTGGGGGTGAAGGAAAGGGGGAAATAGAAAGGAAAAGGGAAGAAAGAGAGAAATTGCTTCTCAGCTTCTTGCTTCAGTCAGGTCTGGAAGTACAGGGGAAAGAAAGAATATAAAAAAGGCTCCAAGGGTCAGTTCGTGGGTTGTTCCATAGTTCATTCTTATGGACCACAGGGAAGGAGGTTGCTCTGAAGAATCTGTTCACTGGGTTTCAGTCAACCAATCATCAGGAGGCAATCCTAGTCATTATGAACCAATAAAAGGAGTACTCTGTGTCTTCTAGCTCCGTGAAAGGTGGCCCATTGCAACTCTTTTTCCAATTCCAAGCTCATGCCCTGCAATTTTTTCATGTTAATTGGGTAACTCCACAAATTGATCAAAAGTTTTCCTGGTCAACTTCCATTACACAAAATATATAAACAGTAAATATGTGGTAATTTCCGAATGGAGGAGGCCCTAGTGGAAAGAAAATACCTCATCCAGGAGGCAATGTTTGAGCTGAGGATTAAAGAAAGCTAGGGATTCTAAGAGGTTAAGGTAAGGAAGGAATGCATTTCAGGCATGGGAGGCAGCCCAATAGACCAGTCTGGCTGGAACATAGAATGTGTGAAAGGATGAATGCCTAGAAAGGTAGGCTGGAACCTAGGCTTTAAATGCCAAACAGTGGCATTTGTATTTGATCCTAGAGCAAGAGGGAGCTGTTGAAGTTTTCTAAGAAGGGGAGTGACATAATAAGATCTTTACTTTAGGAATATCACCATAAAAATTATTTAGTATTTAATTTTCCCCAGTTACATGTAAACAACAACTTAATATTTGTTTTTAAAACTTTGAATTCCAAATTTTCCCCCTTCCTCCATCCTCACTCACCCTCATTGAGAAGGCAAGTGATTCCATATAGGTTATATATGTGTAGTCATGCAAAACATATCCATAAAAGTCAAGTTGTGAAAGAAAACATAGCCAAAAAAAAAAACTCAAGAAAAATAAAGAAACAAAAGTTGCTTCAATTTGTGTTCAGACACTATCAGTTCTTTCTCTGGGGATGGATAACATTTTTAATCATAAGTCCTTCAGAGTTGACACGGATCATTTTATTGCTGAGAATAGCTAAGTCATTCACAGCTAATCATCCTACAGTATTGCTGTTACTTCGTACCCATTACATTTCACTTTGAATCAACCCATGTAAATCTTTCTAGGGTTTTCTGAGAGCATCCTGCTCATCATTTTTTATGTATAATAGTATTCCATCACAATTACATACCATAACGTATTCAGCCATTCCCTGATTGATGTGCATCCCTTCAATTTCCAATTCTTTTTTTTTTTTTTAAAGCAATTGGGGTTAAGTAACTTGCTCAAGGTTACACAGCTAGTCATTTGATTTATGCGTGGGTGCTCATTTTCTGAGGCCGGATCTGATCTCGGGTCATCCAAACTCCGAGGCCAGTGCTCTTACTCACTGCGCCACCTAGCCGCCCCGTTAGGGCAATTGGGGTTAAGTAACTTGCCCAAGGTTACACGGCTAGGCAATTTCCAATTCTTTACCCACAGAAAAGAGCTGCTATAAATATTTTTGTATGTATAGTTCCTTTTCCTTTTTTTTAAATCTCTTTTGGGTTACAGACCTACTAGTGGTATTACTATGTGAAAGGACATTCATAGATTTAAGCCCTTTGGACATAGTTCCAAATTGCTCCATAGAATGGTTTAATATTCACAATTCCAGCAATACATTAATGTCTCATTTTCCTCACATTCCCTCCAACATCTGTCATTTACCTTTTCTGTCTTGTTATCTAATCTGAGATAGTATCTCAGAATTGTTTTAACTTGCACTTCTCCAACCAATAATGAGTTAGAATATTTTTTCATATCTATATATAGCTTTAATTAATTTATCTGAAAACTGATTATATTTTCTGATCATTTATCAATTGGGGAATGGCTTTTATTTTTATAAATTTGTCACTGTTCTCCATATTTTAGAGAAACGAGACCTTTATCAGAGAAGTTTGCTTCAAAAATTTTTTTTCAGTTACTATTACTAAATGAATTTCCCTCCATCCTATTCCCCTACCCCATTTATTCCATTTTCTCTCTTGTTCCACCCTGTCCCTCCTCAAAAGTGTTTTGTTTCTGATTCCCCCTTCCCCTAATCTGCCCTCCCTTCTGTCACTGCCTCCTCTCCTGTCTCTTATCCCCTTCTTTTTCCTGTTTTCCTATAGGATAAGATGGATTTCTATACCCTATTGCCTGTGTATCTTATTTCCCAGTAATGTAAAATGTAAAAACAATTTTAACATTTGTTTTTATAAATCTGAGTTCCAAATTCTCACCCTTCCTCCCTCCCTGCCCACCTTCATTGAGAAGGCAAACAATTCAATATAGTTTATACATGTGTAGTCATGCAAAACACTTTCATAACAGTCATGTTGTGAAAAATTAACTATATTTCCCTCCATCCTATCCCATCCCCATATTTATTCTATTCTCTTCTTTGACCCTGTCCTTCCTTAAAAGTGTTTCCATCTGATTACTGCCTCCTTCCACTTGCCCTTTCTTCTACCATCCCCTGCTTTTGTATCTCTTTCCCCCCCGCCTACTTTCCTGTACAGTAAGATAGATTTTCATACCCAATTGAGTGTATATGTCATTTCCTTCTTAAATCAAATACGATGAGAGCAAGGTTCATTTATTCCCTCTTACCTCTTACCTCTTCCTCTCCATTATAAAAGCTTTTTCTTACCTCTTTTATGTGAGATAATTCACCCCATCTTACCTCTCCCTTTCTCCTTCTCCCAGTACATTCCTCTCTCACTCCTCAATTTTATTTTTACTTTATTTATTTACTTTTAGTTTCTAACATTCAGTTCCACAATCCCTTGAGTTCCAAATTTTCTCCCCCTCCCTTTCTTCCCCCCTTCCTGCCATGGTGGCATGAAATTAGATATAAGTTCTACAAATACCTTTGAATTAAACATTAATCAAGTCATAAAGGAGAATTATAACCAATGAAGTGAAAAACGAGAAAGAACAAAACAAAACAAAACACAAAAGAAAGAGAGCAAGTAGTTTGCTTCAATCTGCATTCAGACTCTGTAACTTTTTTTCTCTGAATGTGGACATCCCTTTCCATCATGAGTCTTTTAGAGTTATCTTATAACCTTGTATTCCTGAGAGGAGCCTTTTATTTTGTAAATATCATTCCTTCATATTCAATTCACCCTGTGCCCTCTGTCTCTCTGTCTCTCTGTCTCTCTCTGTCTCTCTCTCTCTCTATATATATGTAACACACATTTGCATATATATACATATTACATATAGACACACACACATATATATATATATATATACATACACACACACACACACACACATACGCATTCCCTCCAGCTATCCTAAAACTGAGAAAGATCTCATGAGTTACAAATACCATCTTTCTGTGTAAGAATGTAAATAGCTCAGCTTTAATAAGTCCCTTATTGTTTCTCTTTCCTGTTTACCTTTTCATGCTTCTCTCTTTTTTTTTTAAACAAATGCTTGATTAACTTCTGTTTTACATCATTCATTTCTGCCAGATTTTGAGTTACAATCATTTTCCCCCCATTATTCCCCTACCCAACCTCCCAGAATAGCAGTCCCACAAGATATCGCTTCCTCCAATCTGCTCTCTCCCATACCTTCTCCCATACCCGCATTGACTTTTCCATTAGAGGAAGGTGAATCTTTGTGTCCCAATGCCTGCACATCTTATCTCCCAATTATAAGCAAAAGAGTATTAATAAGAGTATTTATATATATATGAAACATTTAATGTTAAGATCTCGAATTTCAGATCCATTTCCTTCCTCCCTTGTCACCCATTCCCTCTGGGGAGATAAGTAATTCAGTACATGCTGTACATGTCTGGCTATGCAAAACATTATCATAGTAGATATATTGTACAAGGCTGCTTATAATTCCCTCCCACTCATCCCACCCCCCACCTGGTCCATTCCCTACATGATCCTGTCCCTCTTCTATAGTGGGTACTTCCAACCTCCCCTCCCCCCAAGGATGCCCTCCCATCCATCATCCCTCCTCTCATCCCCCTTCCCCCTATCCTGCTGCAGGTTGAGATATCCCATTTAGTATGTATGTCATTCTCTCCCTGAACCAAATTCAATGTGAATGTGGTTTTGCCTTTTTAGCCTTCCTATTCTCCCCCTCCGTTGCAACCACTTCCCCTTGCTTCTTCTACTTGGGATAGTTTACCCTACCCTGTTTCTCCCCATCTCCTCTTGCCACTTTCCTCTCTCACCTCATAATATCATCCCTTGAGTATTCTCCCTTCCCAACAAATTCGACCTATGCCCTCTATCCATATGTAACTGTAACCATATACACACACATTCACATATGTATTCATATGACCACACACCCTTCTTCCATTATTTTCATAGTGAGAAAGATATCATCAGTCACAGTTATTGCTTTTCCATATAGGAATGTAAATAGTTCAACTTTGATAAGTTCCTTTTGATTTCTTTTCCCTGATTACCTTCTCAGGCATCTCTTGCTTCTTGTGTCTGGATGTCAAATTTTCTATTCAACTCTGGTTTTTTCCTCAAGAATGCTTGAAAGTCCTCTATTCCACTGAATGACCATATTTTCCCCTGAAACAAAATACTCAGTTTTGCTGGGTAGGTGACCCTTGGGTTCATTCCCAGTTCTTTTGCCCTCTGGAATATCATATTCCATGCCCTTCGATCCCTCAGTGTAGAAGCTGCCAGGTCCTGGGCTATTCTGATTGTGTTTCCACAATATTGAAATTGTTTCTTCCTGGCTGCTTGTAGTATTTTCTCCTTGATCTGGGGATTCTGGAACCTGGCTATAATATTCCTGGGAGTTTTCTTTTTGGGATCTTTTTCAGGAGGTGATCGGTGGATTCTTTCAACCTCTATTTTGCCCTCTGGATCTAAAACATCAGGGCAGTTTTCCTTGAGAATTTCTTGAAGGGTGATTTCTAGGTTCTTTCTTTGATCATGGCTTTCAGGTAGTCCAATAATTTTTAAATTGTCTCTCCTGGATCTATTCTCCAGGTCAGTGGTTTTTCCCATGAGATATTTCACATTGCCTTCTAATCTTTCATTTGTTTGGATCTGCTTAACAGCATCTTGATTTCTCATAAAGTCATTAGCTTCCATTTGCTCCAGTCTAACTCTGAAGGAATGAATCTCCTCAGTAAACTTTTGAGATTCTTTTTCCATCTGGCAAATTCGACTTTTTAAGGCATTCTTCTCCTCATTGCCCTTTTGGGCCTCCTTTGCCATTTGAGTTAGTCTATTTTTTAAGGTGTTGTTTTCCTCAGTCAGGCTGTTGACCCTCATTTCATACTTTTCCTGCATCCTTCTCATTTCTCTTCCAATTTTTCCTCCACTTCTCTTATTTGATTTTTAAAGTCCTTCTTAAGGTCCTCTATGGCCTGCAACCCGCTCATGTTTTCCCCTGGGGCTTTTGGAGCAGGACTTCTGACCTCACAGTCCTTTTCCCGCTCTATGCCCCCAAAATAGGAGTCTAGGGTTGCATTTTTCTGTTTTCTTTGCCTTGGCATGTTGCCACTTAATTACTTGACTTTTGGGCTTGTTGCCACACTATGGCTTTAAGGCCAGATAGAGGAATTTTCGTCCCGAACGTGTGGGGGGCAACTTCCGTTTCTGGCAAGCTGTAAACCCACCCACGACTTCCACCCTAGATCACAATCCAGATCCAGGGAGGTTAAAGCAAGAGCGATTACCCCCCCAAGACTGATCGCTGGATCTCCCGACAATTTGCAGGCTGGGAGCGGGAGCTGCCTCTGAAAACTACAAAATGGCGTTTGTCCTCAAGCGGCTTCTAGCCCCCAGGGGAGGAAGCTGATGCATTCCCCAAATACAGGTCCCAAAGTCCATAGGACACTAACCTCTTACTTTGTCCTAGGCATGTCTATGTTGATAATTCTGGAGTCGCCACAGCTCCTGGTGTTCTGGGGTTCCTCCAGCCGGCTGCTGGCCCTGCTGCCCTGGGGCTAAAACCTCGGCTCACGCAGACCTGGGCTCGGCTTGGCTCCTGCGCTCTGCGTGCTGCGCACTGCCAGGTCCCAGACCGCTGCACTGGTCCTTCCTGCAGGGCTTCTGGGCTGTTCTCAGCGGGAGGTTAGCTTCTCTGTGTCGTTCTGGGGGTGCTGGGGCTCCAGAAGTTGTTCAGAGTCCCCTTTTACATAGTTTGGGGGGAATCTGCAGGCAGAGTGGCTTGGACGAGCTGTTTCTACTCCACCATCTTGGCTCCGCCCCTCATGATTCTCTTGAATCTTGTACTTGAAAGTCAAAGTTTCTATTTGAAAGTCAAATATTTCTATTCTTCTCTGTTCTTTACATCAAGAATGCTTAAAAGTTCCCTTTTTCCCATTTTCCCCCCTGAAGGATTATACTAAGTTTTGATGGATAGGTGATGGATAGGTTTTAATCCTAGCTCCTTTGACTTCTGGAATATAATTTTCCAAGTCCTTGATGTAGAAGCCACCAAATTTCATGTTATCCTGATTGTGTTTCCACAATACTTGAATTGCTTCTTTCTGGCTGCGATATCTGTGATTATTGTGATATTTTGATATTTTCTCCTTGACCTGGGAACTCCAGAAATTAGTTATAATATTCCTAGGAGTTTTAATTTTGGGATCTCTTCCAGAAGGTGGAATTTCCATTTTAGAATATCAGGGCAGTTTTCCTTGATAATTTCTTGAAAGATGATGTTTAGGCTCTTTATTTTTTATCATGGCCTTCTGGTAGCCCAATGATTTTTAAATTATCTCTCCTGGATCTGTTTTCCATGTCAGTTGTTTTTCCAATAAGATATTTCATACTGTCTTCTCTTTTTTCATTCGTTTGGTTCTGTTGTATAATTTCTTGATTTCTCATAGAATCATTAACTTCTATTTGCTCCATTCTAATTTTTAAGGAATTATTTTCTTCCCTGAGCTTTTGATCCTCCTTTTCCATTTGGTCAATTCTTCTCTTTAAGGCATTCTTCTCCTCATTGACTTTTTGGAACTCTTTTACCATTTGGTCAAATCTATTTTTTAAAGTGTTATTTTCTTCATTATTTTTTGGATCTCCTTTAGCAAGCTGTTGACTCTTATTTTATGACTTTCTTGTATCACTCTCATTTCCCCTTCTCAATTTTTCCTCTACTTCTCTTACTTGGTTTTCAAAATCCTTTTTGAGCTCTTTCATGGCTTTCATATTTTTCTTGGAGATTTTGGATGTAGGAGCTTTGACTTTGTTGTATTCTTCTGAGTGTGTTTTGATCTTCTTTGTAACCAAAGTAATATTCTATAGCTTGAGTTTTTGTCTGTTGTTTGCTCATTTTCCCATCCTACTACTTGTCTTTTAACTCTTTGTTAAAGTAGGGTTCCTGCTTTCAGTGTGGAAGGCTTACCACCCCAAGTTTCAGGGGTTTATTGCAGCTGTTTTCCGAGATACTTCTAGGGACCTATAAGTTTTTAGTTCTTCCAAGGTGGTATCATTAAAGGATAGGTGTTTTCTCCTCTCCTGGTCTGTGCCCTGGTCTGTGAGTGACCACAAGTACATCTTTCTGCCCTTGAACTATGAGAAGAGTTCCCTTTCCACAGCTGACAGTGCTCCTCCTTGCCCTAGGACTGCCACCCAGGACTAATCTCTCTCCTTCCCTCTAGTCCCATATCAACAACTGCCTATTGAACCAATATCCAAGTATGGGCAAAGCAACAGAGTCCTGCCTTAGTGCCAGCAAAGAGACCACTGTAATCTCCTTCTGACCAACTGTTCAATCCCATTACTGTCTGTCAGCTGAGAACTCTAGAAACAGCCACTGCCATCACTGCTTATGATTCAATCATTCTCCATGTCTGTTCCTGATTTGCCAGGGCTGGGATTGTGTTACAGATGGGGATGGACTGCACTCTTTTCTCACCCAGGTCTGACAGCCCCTTCGCACTGACTTTCTAAGTTGCCTTTGGTGTTTGTGGGTTGAGAAGTCTATAAACCAACACAGCTGACAGTAATTCAGTGCACTGAGGCCTGATCTGGGTTTTCTGGGACAGGCTGCATTAGACTGTGCTCCTCTTTTAGCCTAGAACAAGAGACCTTTCCTATTGACCCTCCAGACTTCTTGCGCTGGATTTTTGTTTCACTCTGTCTTTTTGTGGGTTCTGTTGCTTTAGAAATTTTTAGAGTCATTTTTTTTACCAGTATTTGGAGGGGTTTGTGGGAGAGCTCTGCTGAGACCTTGCTTTTACTCTGCCATCTTGGCTCTGTCCCCAGGAATATCACTTTCAAAAATAACTATAAAAGACTTGAGAACTCTGATCAATGCAGTGACCACCCATGATTCTGGACAACCAATATGTGTGTGTATACATATATATATATATATATATATATATATATATATAGTTAGAGGACTTTCTTTTTGTTGTTGTTAAATTGGGAGCAGAGGCAGTGGAAAGGACCAAAAATAAATGATTTTTAATTAAAAAAAAAAGTAACCTTAAAAAAAGTAATATCACTTTGTCAGATGAATGGAATAGACTAGAGAGAGGAGAATTGAAGCTGTATGACCAATTAAGAGGCTATTTTAATAGTCCAGGTAGGAGGTGATGAGGACTTGAATGGGAATGAATGAAGCAGCTGAGTGAATGGAAGGAATGTTATGAATGCAAGAGGTGTTGGTTGGTTGGTTGTCCTTCATTCTCAAAGAGGACCAAAGTGACATCACCATGCTAGAGTCAAGTTTCAGTGTGTCTGACTGTGGCTGATCAGACCAATATGAGTTTGGAATGCCCTACCACAGAAAGGACACAAAGAGTTCATGTGGACATTTGGAGTGGAGTTTAGTGGAGGTAGAAAAGATAAGATTTGGCAACTGCTTGGAAATGTGGGGTGAGGGAGAGTGAGGAGTTGAGTATGATGCTAATTTGTAAACACAGGTGACTAGAAAAGTGTTGGGGCTTTTGTTATAAATAGAGAAATGAGGAAGAAGGATAGGATTTTGGCAAAAAAAACTAGTGAGTTCTGCTTTGAAAATGTGGAATCTGAGATGCCTTTGGGCTGTCCGGTTGGAAATGTCCAATAGGCAGTTGGTGATGTGAGACTAGAAATAAGGAGAGAGATTAGGAATAGATATACAGAGATCTGGGAATCATCTGGACAGAGATGTTGATGAAACCCACAGGAACTGATGAGATCACTAAGAGAATGTCTCTAATCTTCATACCTTTGCACAGGCTAGCTTTCATGCCAAAGAATGTAAGTTCCTTGATGGCAGGGACTGTTTGTTTTTATCTCTGTCTCCTTAACACTTTGAATATGACATGCACATAATGAATGCTTGTTGATGGACTGATCAAATATTTTTGTGTTGTGTATGTATCCAGTTCCACACCACCAACTGTTTACTGGACATTTCCAACTACATAGCCCAAAGGCACCTCAGATTCCACATGTTCAAAATAGAACTCATTAGCTTTCCCCAAAAAACCTGTCCTTCTTTCTAATTTCCCTATTTATATCAAAGGGGAGCTTTAAACTCGGAAAGGCACAGAATCCTGGTCTTATTTAAACTTTGTATCTTCCTTAGTATCTAGCACTGTATTCTGAACACTGTGATTAATAAATGTCTGTAGAACTGGATTTGGTATTCTTTTTCATTTCCCCCCAGCTTCCCTGAGAATTAAAACTGCCTGCAGTCTGGAAAATCAGTTATTTATTCACAATTAAAGTCTGATATACTTCTTTCCTAAGAAAAAATTTGTAGGTTTAGGTTAAAAACATATTGGATAAAGTGTGAGCTATTCTTTATTGAGTGCATCAAGAGTCTTCCTAAAGGATTTAGATCAATGGTTCACAATTTTTTTACTTCAAGAGGCTTTTATAATTCTTAAAATTTATGGAAGGGGAAAGAGGAAGAGAAGGAGGAGGAGGAGGAGGAGGAGGAGGAGGAGGAGGAGGAGGAGGAGGAGGAGGAGGAGGAGGAGGAGAAGAAGAAGAAGAAGAAGAAGAAGAAGAAGAAGAAGAAGAAGAAGAAGAAGAAGAGGAGGAGGAGGAGGAGGAAAAAGAGGAAGAAGAAAAGGAAGAGGAGGAGGAAGGGGAAGAGGAAGAGGAAAAGGAGAAGAAGAAGCAGTTGCTTAAATAAATCATGGTACCTTAATGGAATAGAATACACTGATGAATTCAGACCAACAAGTATGAGACATACAAGGAAATCTGGAAGGACTTTTATGAAATACTACAAAGAGTACCACATACATTATAAGATGAGGTTTCTCTATGGCATGTTTTTTTGCTGAATTATTTTTCTTTGTCATGAGGGAGTAGTCAGTCTGGAGGAGGTAGATGGGAAATGACTGTCACATAAAGATAATAGGCATCAAGGAAATGTATTTTTTAAAAAACCCAACATGGATTATTTTAGAGATAAATTTCTCATAATCATTTCAACAGCTTGTCAAACTGTATTGCATGGAAAAGCCTTACAAGGTACCAATCCCACTCATCCCTGTCTAGGCTGGATGCTAAATAAATATAACAAAGTTCCTAGCCCAAGGTAGCTTTGTGTTCCAGGTATGGGGGCCTCTTCAGTCCCTCCCAGAACTTGCTTTCTGGTCTAATCTCTAAGTGAGAGCCCCATAGACTATAAGCTCAGCCCTGTGTTACATCCCTGACCCCTGATGAGTCTTCTGAAGGATTAGTCAGCTTTTCTATCTGACTTTCAGGCCATACCACAATGACCTTAAACATGTTTCATTCATTCTTCTCCTGGAAATTTCCATAGCATCCAGACCCTTGGAAGTTCTCATTTTACTTCTGATCTATTTAGTTCATCTGAAGCACCAGCACAGTAGTCGAGGCTATTTCTACCATTCAGGGAGACTGCAGGGCATAGAATAGTTGTTAGTGTTGGACTTGGAATTAGGAATATCTGGATTTAAATCCTACTCTTGATCTTTACCTACTAGGGGACTATGACCAAGTTATTTAATCTCCCTGAGCCTCAGTTTCTTCACCTTTAAAATGGGGATAGCAATACTATGGTACTTACCTTACAGGTTTATGGTCAGGTAACAATGTAAGTAAGGCCTTATTTCAATGTCAGTTACCTTTCAGTGAAATTAGACTTCTTGTTGGAAGTTAGTTTCTGGACCATATTGTCAAATCTTGATTCCAGAGAATCAATGAGTATGCACACTGCTTACCTCCTGACAAAGTGGCGCTGGACTCAAAGGTACAGAATAAAATAAATATTTCTGGAAACAACTAATTCAGGAATTTTCTTTAGCTTCACTATGCATATTTATTACAAGGATTTTGTTTTTCTTTTCTTCCCCCTAGCCTAAGTGTGGAGGAGGTAGGAAGGAGATAAAATAAGATTTTATTAATTAAAAAAATAAAACAAAGAGCACATGGTCATTAAAGACACTAAGCCCAAAGAAGGGCAGCTAGGTGACACAGTGGACAGAATAAGCCCTGAGTTTGTAGTCAAATCTGACCTCAGATACTTTCTAGCTGTGAGACCCTGGGCAAGTCACTTATCCCTCTTTGCCTCCATTTCCCCAATCTGTAAAATAAGCTGGAGAAGGAAATGGCAAACTATTCCAATATCTTTGCCAAATGGGGTCACAAAAGAGTCAGACATAACTAAACAACAACAACAATTTTTTAAAATCACGTTTTTGTAAAGCATCTTAATAATTCACAAAACACTTTTACATATATGATCTCTATTTGACCCAACACAAAACTCCTGAAAGGTGGGTAGGATAATGACTATTGACCTCTACATTTAGAGGTGAAGAAACGTGAAATGATTCCCCTAAAGTCAAGTGGCCAAGATGGAATGGAAATCCAGGTTTCCCTATTTCTGGTTCATTATTCTTGCCATTCCATCCAGGCTACTTCTCAATCCTTTCTGTAGATCTCAGTGGTTCTGAAGAAGTGAATGTGTAAAAAGCCTATCCTTGTCCTTTGGGGTCCTGTGATGACTCCTAGTGGCAGTGGGTACCCATCTGTTTCTTCCAACTGTTGGTCACAATCCCATCATGGCCACCCAACCAGCCAATGTCATCAGCCAGCACTGACCTTTGGGATGCTTGGCACTCTTGCTTGGTAAGAGCGGCACTCACCTTTGGGATGTTCACTGCTGTTGATTCCATGCTGTTGGTGTTGGTCAATTCCAGTCATGCTCCTGTGGTGTCCTTGAAGCATTTCTTCTGCTTGCTTCATGTAGGATTGCTCTCCCTCTGTTTGCCAAGCTCTGTTTGTTTTGGAATCCATCCTGTAGCTACCTGCCTCTTAACACTTGCCAGAGAAGATGAAGATTAGCAGTTGTAATGAGTGGACCTCCTTTGCTTGGGGAATCTCACCATATTCTAAGACTTTATTATTTAGAGATATTTTGTAGGGGTAGTTGTTTAAGAAAAGCTTGTTAAAATTCTGGGTTTCTATACTTACTCTAAGGGAGGTATTATTATTATTATTATTATTTAAAGCCCAGAATGATGTCATGAAAAATCACTGACTCTGGAATCGAGGGACCTTGGGTTTACATCTTGTTTCAGATACTTAACTAGTTGTTTGACCCTGGGCAAATCATTTAACGTCCCTGAGCCTTAATATTCTTTCTGTAACATAAGGATGTTGGACCTTTAAAGTTCTTTACAGCTTTGGATTTCAAGTTCTAAGTATTTGAAGGGCTGTGATGAGGAAGAAGGTTTAGACTAATTTGTTTGGTCCCAAAGCACAAAGCAAGGAAAATTGGGTAGAAGACTGTTTTACTCTCAGAAAGAACCTGGTTATACTTGCAGATGTCCAACAGTTTCCACCTCAAAAGTGGCAGGGAAGCTTCTCTCACTGTGGAGGTTTTCAAGCAGGGCCTGAAGAGTACATTGTAGAGGGGCCTTCTTTCATATAAGGGTTGGACTTTGTGGCTACTGAGATCCTTTTTTTATCTCTTCTGTTCTTCTGTAATGGTCAGGTGAGAGCTTGCAAGGACAAACTCAAGAGAACTCAGACTAGGGAACTGGCAGTACAAGAGGAGTGGGGGAAGATAAGGAGGCTAATATGGAGGAAAAGTTATAAAAACTCTTGGCAATTGATTGTATGTGGGGCAATAATGATAGCTAGCATTCATACACTTCGTTAAGGTTGTAAGGAACTTTAAATATGTTATCTCTTTTGATCCTTGAAACAATCCTGTAAGGTAGGTCCTATTCTTTCATTCCCATTTTACAGAAGAGGAAACTGAGGCTGAAAGAAGTTAATTGACTAGCTTAAAGTCAGACAGCAAAGTAAGTGTTTAAGGTAGAATTTGAATCCATATCTGCTTGACTCCAGGTCTGCCTAGTGAGAGTTTGAGTGACTGTATTCAACCACCAGCCACCAATGCCTACCCTCCCTCTGTAGCTTCCTTCCTGTCCTTCCTATCCTGTGTTTTCCCTAGAATCACAAACTTTTAGAATTGGGAAGGACTTCAGAGACCCCCAGTCTGGCCTATCCATAAAGAGAATCTCCACTTCAAAGACCTTCAGGAAGAGGGAAGGTAGGAGACAGACTGTTCCACAGCCATAAATTTTAGGAAGTTTTTTTTGTTCTGGCATTCGACCTAAATTTGCCTAAATTTCCTTCCATCAAATCTAAAATTTGCATTTCACTCATTGCTCCCAGTTCTGTTCTAGAGTTCATCCTTCATTCTTGAAGAGGACCAATGATATCATGTGGGTTTTGTCTTGACTTGCATGAATTGGGTTTAAGTGAGGCAAAGGCTGTGCAAAGTCATCAGCCACACCCTCTCCTCCAGAGTCATAGGAATCCAGTGGCAAATCAAAGACAAGACAAATGTTGATGGCCCAGGGTTCAGTGGGTGACCTCAGCCTTTCTAAATTAAGATCTTTTCCAGGTCTCTATCTAAGGCAACACTCATTCAGTGACTAAGGGCTAGGTAAGAATTGAGATAAAAATGACAATTTACCATCACAAAAATATCAATCTGGGAGGGGAAGACCCTCAAAGTTTCTGGCCCAAAGAGAAAACAATAGCTATTTACACTCATTCTAAGACATCAAAACCTAAATAATAAGCCACCGAGTCAAGTAGAATTAGTAAAATTGATCTTACATAAGGCAGCCCTTCAAATATTTGAAGGTAGCTATACTGTTTCCCCCTAAGTTTTTTCTCTCCCAGGCTAAACATTCAAAGTTCCTTCAATTGATCCTTCTGTGGTATAAACTCAAAGCTGTTCACCCTCCTCTGGATGGTCTCCAACTTAGCAGTGTGTATCTGTGTTACAATATGGTACCCAGACCTGAGCACAATACTTCAGACAGGATTTGACTGGGCCAGAGACCATCATTGCTCTAATCCTGGACATGTGGGTGAAGGGCCTCAGGTTCAAGAATTACATACAGGTCAGTTTTCACTTTTCTTCATTCATCAGATAATAACAACTGTAACTTTTGGCAGTTGAGTATGCATTGACATCCATAGATCTTTCCCTGCCTAGAAGCTGTTAGGTGGCATGATAGATGGATTGGAGTCAGGAAGATTTGAGTTCAAATCCACCTCAAATACTTATTACTTTTGTGACCCTGGGTAAGTCCCTTAATCTCTCCCTGTCTCAGTTTCCTCAACTATAAAATGAGAATAATAATCTACTTCTCAGGGTTGTTGTGAGGATCAAAGAATATTTGTAAAGCACTGAGTGCAGTGCCTGGTACTGAGAAGCAAACCTTATTCATGAGATCAACAGTGCAACAGGAATTTCTTGAGTACCTGCAGCAGGCCAGGCCTAAGGGAATAAAACAACAAAAATGAAACAGTCCCTTCTCCCAAAGAGCTTATACAGGCTGTCCCAAAAGTTTTTGTGCAGTTTTGCACTAAAACTTTTGGGACACCCTGCATCCTAAATAGCACATACAAATATAGGTTGTACAAAATAAATGCAAAGCAATTATAAGGGAGGCACTAGCAATGGGAAGTATTAGGAAAGTCAGAAAGGTAAAAGCTGGTACTTTAGGTTTTTCAAGAAAATTAGATTTTATAAAATAATATTTTTCATCCAAATTACATGTAAGAACAGTTTTTTAGAATTCATTTTTTAAAACTTTGTTTTCCAAATTCTCTCCTTCCTTCACTTCCTTTCCCCCTTCTTGAGACAGTAAGTAATTTGATATAGGTTAATATTTTTCATTATGAATCCTTAGGAATTGTCTTGGATTATTGTATTGCTGAAAATAGTTGTCATTCACAGTTGATTATTGTACAAGACTGTTATTATTGTGTATTACTGGTTCTGTTCACTGTCCTCTTCATCAGTTCATATAAACCTCTTCAAGTTTTTCTGAAATCATCCCATTCCTCAGGAAATGAGGGATTCTTTTTTTTAATTATCTATTTTTAGTTTTCAACGTTTGCTTTCATAAGATTTGAGTTCTAAATTTTTCCTCTTCCCTCCCCTCCCTACCCCCCAAGATGGCATGCAATCTGATATAGGCTATACATGTACAATCAAATTAAATGTATTTTTTTAAAGCAATTGGGGTTAAGTAACTTGCACAAGGTTACACAGCTAGTCATTATTTATGTGTGAGTGCTCATTTTCTGAGGCTGGTTTCTATCCCGGGTCATCCCAACTCTGAGGCCGGTGCTCTTAATCACTGCGCCACCTAGCCACCCCTAAATGTATTTCTATATTAGTCATGTTGTGAAAGAAGGATCAGAACAAAAGGGAAAAACCAGGAGGGAAAAAAACAAAGAAAGAGAAAGAAAATAGTATGTTTCTTTCAATCTGCATTCAGACTCCATAGTTCTTTCTCTGAATGTAGATAGCATTTTCCTATCAGGAGTCTTTTGGAATTGTTCTAGATCATTGCATTGCTGAGAAGAGCTAAGTCTATTAAAGTTTATTATCTCACAATGTGGCCGTGACTGTGTACAATGTTGTCCTGGTTCTTCGCACTTCACTCTGCATCAGTTCCTGTAAATCTTTCCAGGTCTTTCTGAAATCTGCCTGCTCATCATTTTTTTTTTTTTTTTGCTTTTTGGAGGGCAATTGGGGTTAAGTAACTTGCCCAAGGTCACACGGCTAGGGGTATTTTTTTGTTGTTGTTGTTTGTTTCTTGTTTGTGTGTGTTAAGTGTCTGATGCTGGATCCGAACTCAGGTCCTTCTGACTCCAAGGCTGGCCCTGTACTCACTGTGCCACCTAGCCGCCCCCTGCTCATCATTTCTTATGAAACAGTAGTATTCCATTCCATTCCATTCCATTTCATTCCATTCCATTCCATTCCATTCCATTCCATTCCATTCCATTCCATTCCATTCCATTCCATCCCATCCCTATACGACAACTTGTTCAACCATTCCCCAATTGATGGCCATCCCCTCAATCTCCAATTCTTTGCTACCACAAAAAGCACTGCTATAAATATTTTTATACATGTGGGTCCTTTTCCCTTTTTTTATGATCTCTTTGGGATACAGACCTAGTAATGATATTGCTGAAAGGGTATGCACAGTTTTGTAGCCCTTTGGGCATAGTTCAAAATTGTTCTCTGGAATGTTTCCCTATGTCAGTGAAATAAAAAATCCAGTCCCTATCCTTGGACTCCAAATCCAGGACAGTTTGTGCAAGATCCTCCAACTGGTGGGGCTTCAACCCTATTCTTTCCTGTTAGTAAATACAAGGCTTTTAAAAAAAAAATTTAAACATCAAATAAAATGAGCATTTGCTTGTAAGAAGTAGAATAGAAAAAGGGAATTGTACATGAGAGCGTGAATCTCCATTATATACATAACTTAATTTTCACTTAAAGTACTTTATAAATTCAACATGTAACTTTCAAAGCTGTTCTGTTTTTGTTTCCTTCTGGTCTACCTTCTGTTCTCTTCTGTTCATTAAAAAAATGTTGCATTGATTGACCCTCTTTTCTCTCCTGTCTTATAACTTATTTTTGCCTTCTGTTCAAATATCACTGCTCAGCTGAGACCATATCCAGAAGCAGAAATGGTTCTGGTATCCTAGGCACTACAAAACACTATGTAACACAACAATCATGCATCTTAGTGATTATTACTTAGGTACATTGTTCTTACTCCTAACACTGAGTGCACAATTGTTTCTGACAGAGCTCTGGGAATTTTAGTGACCTTAAAGACTCAGGCTTCCACTTCCCTAAAAAGTGAACTTGAGCTTTTTAGGTAGTATCAAGGTTTGGAGTCAATACTCCTCTCTGTTTCTCCCCCAACTTGTAATAGGTATTTTAGGATCTTGATAGGATATATTTTTCTGCCTATTTTATTACCTTATATAGTCTCCTCCCTGGTACTGGGGCAATCAATGGGTAAGTTCTGATATTCCCTCAT
Organism: Gymnobelideus leadbeateri; assembly: GCA_011680675.1. NCBI lineage: Eukaryota > Metazoa > Chordata > Mammalia > Diprotodontia > Petauridae > Gymnobelideus > Gymnobelideus leadbeateri. Next base: position 91,603 of record WOXC01003711.1, read on the forward strand.
AAATCTCTAAAATTGCAATCTCTCCTTCATTAATAATATAACCAGCATTTATATAGAGCTTTAAGGTTTGCAAAAAGCTTTATATTATTATCTCACTGTATCCTCCAAACAATCCCAGCAGGTAGGTGCTATTATTACACCCATTTTATAGATATGGAAATGGAAGTTCAGAAGGATTAGGTGACTTGCCCAAAGGTCACACATCTTAGTGAGTGTCTAAGGTTGCATTTGAACTCAGGTCTTCTTGACTCCAGGTCCCAGTGCTCCATCTACTAGTACCAGCTAGCTGAGGTCCTACTCCTATTATTTATTATATAAACTGGAGAAACCTCCTTCTCCATAAACTTTTGCTTAGATTAGTATTTCCTCTTTGCACATAATTCTTACACTATTCCCTACAACTTCCTTACTCTGTGTTATCATCCCAATCACTTTATTTAGTTACTGAGTTACAGTGGATTTGCCTGAGGTTGTTCCTTGGTGACAGAAGAATTCCTGCCTCCAGGCTAGGGATTTTCTAATGTTGGGATTTCATTGCAATTTTTTTTCTCTTTGAGAACTATTGGTTTGTCTGTTGGTTTTATTTTGTTTTGTTCTTCTGTTTTCTTTGAGTAGTAAAGAAAATTAAAATATGAACTTTTATGTAGTAGGATAACCAGCTGCACTGTTCCCCTGCCCACTGAAGTTAACTTTTCCTGTTCTGGTTTATTTAAAAAATGAAAATAATCCCTTCTGGGATTCCATGGAGTATTTTGGAATCATAAGGATAAATAACTTATGTGTAAAATAGATAAATAAGTATATACATACAATGACAGTGCAGTCACCTTTTGGGACTTTGCTGGTTTGGCTTAGCTTGAAAAAGCCAAGGTTCCCTACTGCATCCTGGGCCATCTCTAGTTATCTTGATCTATATCTGGCTATTGGACCCAGATAGATCCAGAGGTGAAAGTGAGGCTGGTGACTTTGTATAGCCTTCCCTCACTTAAATAAAATTCACTTATATGTCATGGCATCACCTCCCTGATGTCATGGTCCTCTTCGAGAATGAAGGACAAGGGGGATGGCTAGGTGGCGCAGTGAATAGAGCGCCGCCCTGGAATCAGAAGGACCTGAGTTCAGAGCTGGCCTCTGACATTTAATCCATACAAACAAAAAAACCTAGCGGTGTAACCTTGGGCAAGTTACTTAACCCCAATTGCCCTAAAGGGGCGGCTAGGTGGCGCAGTGAGTAAGAGCGCCGGCCTCGGAGTTGGGATGACCCGAGATCAGATCCGGCCTCAGAAAATAAGCACCCACGCATAAATAATGACTAGCCATGTAACCTTGAGCAAGTTACTTAACCCCAATTGCTTTAAAAAAAAGTATAAAAAAAAAAGAATGAAGGACAAACTGTTAGCAATAGCAGCACCTATCATTCACATTTCAAGAGATATTACACTGAATAGCTAATATCATGGAGCAGTTTCATGGTATTTCAGAGTTGAAAGGGACCTCACAAGCCATGAACTTTAAACTGTATATTGTTTCTCCCAATAGACTTTAAAGTACTTGAAGAAAAGACTATTTCATTTTTGCCATTGTATACCCAGTGCCCACAACAGAACCTGGAGAAATATTAGGGATTAATTAATACTGTATGTGTGCATTGTTTGCCTGACCTGGACTTAAACAGGAATCCTCTTTATCAGCCAATGCACAGTCTGTTCTTTAAGACCATTGGTGAAGGGAAACCCATTATCTTCCATTCTACTTTTGGACAGCCCTAATTGTTAGGGTCCTGTGCTAGGCCCTTTAGAGAGACACATTAAACTTGATAGGGCTAGCAACCCATATGTAAATGACATAAATACATTGATCAAAACCTAATGTATCTGTAAAAAGATCAGATGTCTATTCCCCATGTCAAACATGAATAAATAAATGAATGAACATTTATTATCAATCAAAAACATTTAATAAGCATTTGCATCAGCCACTGTGTTAAATGCTAGACATGAGTAGTAAGGAAAGATGGTCCCTACTTTCAGGGAGCTCAGTTTAATGGAGGACACGAGGCACATGCAAGGTGTCAGCTGATAGTCAGATGGAAAAGTCTCATTATCCTTAGGATGCAACAGTAAAACAGTTGGTAATGCCTCTTTTTTAGAACATCATTGCCTCTGATAAAATGTTATTGGTTTTTAATGTTGAGCCCTTTAACAGTGCCAAAGTCTTTGATGGAAAGAACTTTCTTTTCTGGGTATATTATGTAGTATGTAGGCCCCAAAGGGAATGATAAAATGAACTGCATTCATGATCTCTTTTTATTTTTTAATTTGGGAAGATTACTAATTTATTCAACTCTAGTTTTTTATTTGTTTGCTTGTATTGTTTGTTGAGACATTTGGTACTTCCAATACATGGGCAGTTTATGGAGCTGTCCTGAGTGCTGAGAAGTTAAATGACTCATCCAAGGTTATGTAGCTGGTTTGGTTTGGAAGCAGTGCTTTAACCCACATTTTCCTGACTCCATGGCTGGCTCCTTATCCACTGTCACATTTCTGAAATATTTAAGGCTTCCTGGATTTCTGCTTTTCCTTTCCAGCATAGTGAAGTAAAAAAAAAAAAGAAAGAAAGAAATTTAAGCAGGTTCTTCTTTTATTTCATAATAAATTGAAACTAAAACACCATTACATATCCTTTTAAGTGATGACTCTGTCTTTGGAAAACCTGGATGACTAGGCAATGTTAACTTGTAAAAAGGAAAGGTGAAAAATGTAGTGGTGGTGATGAGAGGGTTGCAAACTTGGCGTGATGGGGAAAAGGTGCTGTATTTGGTATCAGAACGCTTAGGGTTAAACCCTAAATTGTTTAATAGCTCTGTGTTGATGGGCAGTTTACCTCTGGATGACTGTCAGTTTCCCGGCAGCAGAACATAAATGTCCTGAGTTCAATGATTGTTGTTGTTGTTTTTTTAATCTTTGCATCCTCAGTGGAGAATATGGCACTTTGCATGTGCCAAGATACTTAAGAGACGGCTGTCAGATTGAATCTGGAAACTTATACTATTTATCTCACTAGTTTGTCGTAAAGATTAAAGAAGATACATTTCTATTGTCTTAAGATTCACAACAGGGGCGGCTAGGTGGCGCAGTGAGTAAGAGCACCGGCCTCGGAGTTGGGATGACCCGAGATCAAATCCGGCCTCAGAAAATGAGCACCCACGCATAAATAATGACTAGCTGTGTAACCTTGAGCAAGTTACTTAACCCCAATTGCTTTAAAAAAAAAAAAAAGGAAAAAAAGATTCACAACACATTTTAATACACTTTTTTGGGTCCAGATCTGTGATTCTGTTGGTGTGAGACATGCCAGGTGAGGAAACTCCCTCATTCTAGGCAGAGAAGCAACAAATCTGCAATTTATAGTGTTAAGACAGTTGCCTGGGTCTCAAAGAGGTTGAGCACCCTCCCTGGGATCACAAAGTCAGCTGTATTTACACCCTGCTCTGAAGAAGTCTCTTTCCATTATACCATTGAGTTATTATTATCATTATATACGTTACTGAGTCAATGAGTATTTCTATGCATTTAAATCTTGAATTCTTAACCTTTTTATGTCATATACCCCCTTTGGCAGTCTGGTGAGGCTTATAGACCTTTCTCAGAATCATAGTTTTAAATGCATAAAATAAAATGCATAGGATTACAAAGGAAGAAAATTACAATGAAATAGAGTATTATTAAAATGTGTAAATAAACTATATAAAATATATTTAAAATATTAAAATAAAAAATGAACAAACATGTTCACAGATCCCAGGTTAAGCTTCACTGATTATTCCTTTTACAGAAGTGAAATATTTGATCAGGTAGAAAAGGGAGCAACTTTAAAACAACTATATAAGCCCATTTTCCTCACGGAAATGATTCATTTACAAAGCATTGTCATCTAACTAGCCTGCTTTGCCATTCCCCTAACAAGGCACTCTCTTGCTCCTGTGCCTTTGTGCAAGTGGTTGCCCATATCTGGCATCCCAGAAACCCCTAGCTTCCTTCAGAGCCCAGTTTGGGTGCTACCCACCTCAGTTATGAGTCTTTTCCTTATCTTTCCCCTTGGATATCCTCTATGTCTTGGAATTACTTTGTAGTGTGTTGTATATACTTTGTATTTAATTATCTGTGTCTATGTTCTATTTCCCTAGTAAGAGATAAGCTCTGAGAGAGCAGGAACTGTTTTGTTTTTGTTTGTGTATTGGTGCCTTCATATAAGGGCCAGGAGTTTATTTTTCCCTTGGGATAAAACAAAAGAATTACTAAGCAAATAAATAGTGTAAATAAGGTTATTTGTTTGGGCTTCCAAAAGAGAAACCTAATAAGTGATTTTTAAGGGAGACTTTGGAAAGAGATTTGTATTTAAATAATGAATGTGCTAATTCCTTTCTCTTTATCTGTTAAAGAGCTGATAAGCTTCTTAAAGAGTTAGACCTAGGAATCCCAAGAACCCAACCTGGTCAGAAAGTTTACCAGGATACCTGAATATAAGAAGTATTTATTAAATATAACAAGTGTTTGCTTCAATTTTTTTTCTGGGCTCTATATTTCTCACTCCCTTCTCCCTCCAAGTAAGTTAATATGGTTTTATTTTAGAAAGCAAATGTGCAGGGAAGGAAATTAACACACTAATTTCAATTAATTTTTTACTCACAGGAAGCACAGTATTTAGAGTTGGAAAAGTACTTGAGAGGGAGGCCTTAGAACTAGTTGAATAACGGGACCCACAGCAGCAACTCAACTTTAGAAGGAGTACAGTGGAGTGCCCTGGGGATCTATCTACCCTATCTATCCTTTATTACTTAACATTTTTATGAATGACTTACCGGAAGCCTTAAGAATCAAGAGAAGGAAGTATAAGACAAACAAAGCTTAAGGCCATCTTGAACTATCAGCATCATTAATAAATATTTATTAAGTGCCTTCTTTGTTTCCAGCTCAGTGTTAAATCTTGAGGTAAAAGATAGTTCCTGCCCTCAAGGAGCTCAGGAGATAAAGACCAAGGCCAAGTCCTGTAGTACTATTCTGATCAGCTCACTTTTATGGTACTGTGCTGTATCATGTTCAGATGTAAGAATGCCATTGATAAGTTAGAGGGCATGCTGGGCATGGGAAGATAGGAAGAAGCCTGGATAGTAAAGGATCTTTAATGCTGATTTTTTCTTTTCTTTTTTTTTGGGGGGGGGTGGTATGAGAACTGATTGAAGGACAGATAATTCTAGAGTAGTAGCCAGTGCTGACCAGACAAGGGGCGGGCAGAGAAGGGCATGATAGCTGTTTATAACGAATTTGAAGGGCTATCATTCAGAAGAGTGATTAGAAGGAGAACTAGAACCAACGAATAAAATTTTTTAAAGGCTAATTTAGTCTGAGTATAAGGAAAAACATCCCCACAATCAGTGCTTGGATTGTCAGGTTATGCATTGAAAAAAGGATTTTTCTTTCATTATCTATGGGTCGTTCTGAACTTAATTCCAACTGAGACTCAGAAAGTCTGTGACACTCTTAGAGGGCAGAAAATAAACTGTTTAACTAAGAAGCCTTGAAAATAGAGGAGAAGGAACAGGATGGTGAGAGAAGAGAATCACTTAGATGAGAATACTATTGTTGTTTAGTTGTTCTTTAGTCTTTTCCCAATTGTGTCCAACTCTTCATGTCCCCATTTGGGGTTTTCTTGGCAAAGACACTGGAGTGGTTTGTCATTTTACTCTCCAGGTTATTTCACAGAGGAGGAAACTGAAACAAATTAAGGGATTTGCCCAGGGTCACATAGTAAATGTCTGGGGTTGGATTTGAACTCAGGTCTTCCTCACTCTTGGCCAGGTGGAATACCCATTGCCTAGTCTTAGAATAAAAGTAGGAGGTCAAGGAGAACAATATACACAATAACATCGATGTAAACAAAAAACCATGAAGGGCAGTGCATCTCTAAATGTGTTAAGTTTTTGAGAACCAAAGATTAAACACATTCTTTCTTCTCAACAGAAAGCTTGGGGCACTTTGGATGTAGAATGGGGGTACATATACTGTTAGAAAAGGTTGCTTCATTTCTATCTCAGTTTGCTTATTTTTTTCCCCAAGCGAAGTTTCAAAGGTAGAAGAAATAGGATATAATGAAAACAACAGCAACAACTATGGTATAAAAGGACAGTGAGGTGTCACAGTGGATAGAGCACTGGGCTTGGAATCAGGAAGATTCATCTTCACGAGTTGAAATCTACCCTCACACCCTTTGTGAACCTGGGCAAATCACTTAACCCTATTGCTTCAGTTCCTCATCTGTTAAAATGAGCTGGCAAACCACTGTAGTATCTTTGGGTCACAAAGAGTCAGACACGACTGAAAACAACAAACATGGTAGAAAAGCAAAAGGTATCAGTAACACTTAGACGAGGGGTTGGATTGCACATATATGCTGGCCCTTGGACCAATACTGTCTTCCTTAGAGTGAGTCAGGATATGTAATAATTCCAGAGGAGTAGCTAGTGCTGAGTAGACAGATCAAATTTATCTGAGAAGACAGCTGTGTAATTGTTGTGCACCTATCCCAAGTCATGGCATTGCAGACATGCACAGGTGGCTATCTGGAGAGCAACAGACATTACCTTCCGTGTCACAGGAAATTACCATGGAGCCATAAGCCTTCAACAAGAAAAATAAGCTGAGCCTTTAAAAACAAAACAAAACCAAAAACCAGCCTGGGAACACAAACTTCAATTAAAATGGGAGATATGATCTATAGTGTCACTGTTGTATTCTTCAGCCTAATGATCCTCTTGTCTTATAAAAGCTTTTCTCAGTTCTGACATAGGTTGGTTTGGAAAAGGCTGAACAAGTAAAACTTTTTTTTTTTTTGCAGGGTTGCACCTTTTCCTCCCCTAAACAATGTGTAAGGCTCATCAATGTTTGGTGATTTATTTAAGTAGTATCTATCAGTCACTACAGGTTATTGATTTGATCTTCCATTTTATAAACAAATTTTAAATGTAAAACTATACTATTTGCCTCATGGGCTTTGTAGGTACTTTTCTCATTAGGAATTCACCTTGGTACCAGCTGTAGGTGTTGCATTAGCACTGTGGGACAATAAAAGCCTGGTAAAATGGAAGAGGGGAGAGAACTGGTGTACAGAATTGGGGGCGGGGTGAGAGACTACTGGCTTTAGAGACAAAGGTCTTTTGTTCAAATTTTGCTTCTGATCCTTGTTGAGTTTGGGCTAATTAATTATCCTCCCTGAGCCTTCAACTGAAAAATGAAGGTATTGAACTAGCTGGCTTCTGAGATCTTTTCCAGTTCTAGATTTAGGATGCTAGTTCATTGGTGTGTGTGTGTGTGTGTGTGTGTGTGTGTCTGTGTGTGTGTCTGTGTCTCTGTGTGTGTGTGTGTGTGTGTCTGTGTCTGTGTGTTTGAAGGAGGGAGGACTCTTGGCTTGGTTTTCAATAACGCAGAGAGCAACTCTTATATTTCCCTTCTTAAGACAGCTTCCTGGATGCCTTGTCAAGTAACTTGCCCAGAGTCACAACTTTGTGTCAGAGACAGATTTTGAGCTCAGATTGTCCTCTAACACCTACTGGCCCTCTATATGTTATGTTATGCTGTTATATCTCATAAAGGGGTGGGGGGGGGAAACCTGAGAAGGAATTGGGACAATGTTGCCCCAAGAAGAAAGGTTATATTCAAAGAAGTAGGAAATAAAAGGAAGAGAAGGGAGGACTATTATATCAAGCAAGTCAGGAGTACAAAGTTAAGCTTATTGTTTTTTGGGTCACAAATTCATGAAGACCATACTTTCCTTCATGAGATGGTCCATGAACTTTGTATCAACCCTGATAGCGAAAAGAGAGCTGGGTTCTATGCCCAGCTGTTACTAACCAGCTTTATATGGCCAAAGCAAGTCATTAAACCTTCTCTGTACCGGTTTCCTTCACCTAAGAACCCAGGACCTCTAACCATACCTTCCAGGGGAAACACTTGATATTTTTGGCATAAAACAGTCAAATTCGTATGACCGATTAGGTTATTTAACCTTGGCAAGAGTTATTACTGGAAGTGGTGTGAGTCTGAATATTTAATTCTGCACTCTGCAGTCTGGGCTGGGAAGATTCATAATTCATTGGGCCTTTCTGTTCTCGATATGTGACCGAGGCTTTTCTATTGTCTAGACTGTTAGACTCCACGTGCAATTAAATCAAGGATCAGTGTAATCTCAACAGGTGTGCAGCTATTTTCCTTGTTATTGATCAGCCCCTACAGTCTCTCTATTTGTTACTGGCAACTCAGGAAGCATTTTAAGGACTTTTTAAAAGAGATTTTCCAATGTTTCTCTTGTGCATGCAAAGAAACTGCCCAGTAAACCTACATTTATGATACAGACAGGGCAGAATGTTCCAGTTCAGTCGGATCCTAAGATCTCAGACTGATGCTCTGACTGGGAGGGTGAGTGGGACCAAAAAAGAGGACTGGAAATTTCGCTCTTGGGAGACATTAGAAGAGAGGGATCCTGGTTCATTATAAACCACCCTAGCCTTGGATACCGACTGATGCAAACAGTGGAACGGTAACTAAGACGGTTCTTTAGCTGTCTCTTCCAGAAGAGGGAGATTTTCCCGCAGTTCCAAGTTTTTGAAAGAGACTCGTCTACATGGCAGTCTTACAAAGGCTTTGGGAAGCGGGGGAGCACCTGTTCTGCTTTGGACCACGGCCACGAAAGGCCCAGGGGTTCGCGGCCACCCTGTTGCGCTGAGGTCAGCCTACCGGGTCTTTCGAGAGCCCTCTCCTCCTCAATTACAGACCTTCCAGACACCGGATATCCTCACTGCTTAACTGGCAGGGGCCACGCGGCTGCACTCCTGCTTCCTCTGACAACTAGCACATTATTTCCACTCTTGTTCTAAGTCTGTAACCTATTGTGGGGGGTGTGTGGGGTGGGTGTGATTCTTCGCCTGCTCCCCCTCCCAATCTATTTCAGTTATGCAGAATTGAGTAGGGAAAAAAATCCTCCAAGCTCCTCGCCAACAAATGAGGGGGGGCTTAGGGGGCTGGCATCCACGCCCCTCTTTACTCCCCCCTCCCACTCGCCCCCGGGAGAGCTCCGAGGAGGATCATCCTGGAGGTGCTGGGAGGGAGAGCCCGCTCGGGGCCATGTGCTCGCCAGGGCGTTCGGGCGGGGCCTCGCGGGGAGGCGGCCTCCTCATTGTCAGCGCCCCCCCGCCCCCCGCGTTCCATCCCCCCTCCCTATCTGTGTCGCACACACGCGCGCACAGCCCAGGAGCCCCGGCGGACGCTGGGGGAGGCCCGGGCGGCGGCGGGGCGGGCGCGCGCGGACGGCCGCGGGGGTGGGGCGGGAGGGGAGGGGACGGGGCGGGGGGCGGGGCGGGCGCGGGGCCGGGGCGGAGCAACGGCGGAGGGAGGAGGGGGAGGAGGCCGAGGGAGGAGGCGGTGGCGGTGGCGGAGGCAGCTGCAGCAGCCGCGGCAGCAGCAGAGGCAACAGCGGCGGCGGAGGCGGCGCCCGCCCGCAGCGGAGCCCGGAGCGCGAGCACCCGCAGCAGCGGCGGCGGCGGTACCAGCAGCAGCACCAGCTCCAGCAGCAGCAGCAGCATGGCCCGTCTCCCCTGCCCGCAGCCCGGAGCCTACTGCCGCGCCGCCACGGCCGCGAACCTCCTGTTGGGCCTCTTCCAGCTCCTGTGGCCCTGCTGCCGCCCGGGAGGGGCTCAGGGACAAGGTCAGCCCGGGCGGGGGTGGGGAGGCTGCTGCTCTCCACAGCCCCGAGGTCCATGCTGTCCATGGACCACCGCGTCCCCGCTCCGAAAGAAGGGGAGAGAAAGAGAGGAAGTGAAGTTAGGGGGTTGGGGGAGTGCGAGAGAGAGCCGCTAGCTGCAAGGGGCTTGGGGGGCCGGGCCCGGCTGGCTTCCCTCTTCTGCCTCCCCTCCCACCAGCCCCCCGGCTTTGTGCATGCGGGGCGCCCCGCGTGCGTGCCTGGAGCGGGGCGAGTGCAGCCCCCGCTTTGTGTGAGTGCTAATGGATCCCAGCCCGCAGGAGCTGGCCCTGCCCTGCGCTGCCCTGTCCTGCGCTGCCCTGTCCGCTGCCCTCTCCCCTGCTCCGCTCTCCTCTCCAGCCCTCCTCTCGCCTTCTGCCCTCTTCTCTCCTCTGCTCTCGTCTCCCCTCCTCTCTCTTGTCCTCCTCTCTCCCCTCTTTTCTTTCTTTTCTCCTGTCCTATTCTCTCTTCAGCCCCTCACTCCCTGATGCATTGTTCCAGCCGGCCAGGGCTACCGTTGCCCCTCTTCTTTACTTTGGAGTTTGCAAATGCCATGATGAAGAAAGGCAACCCCCATTCCCCATTTCCCAGCTTCAGGAATAGCAATGCTTTTTAGAATCAAAGCCATACAGCACCCCCCCCCCCAAAGCCCCTTCCATTTGGTCCTTCATTCCCCTTTCCCAGCCTCTCCCCACCTCCCTCCCCAAACTGGTAGTGCCCAGAAACCTGACCATTCCTTTTCTGCCCTGGACAAGTGGCCTAATGTGACTTACCAATGTGCAGACTGGCTTTTGAACTTTGTTTCACTTCTTTTCCTCCCACTCCAATGGTTTTTCTTTTTAAAAATTAAAAGAAAACTATAGAGTAATGGATGGGTTAAGAGATTAGGGTTGTTTGTTTTTTTTTTTCCAAATTTTAAAATTCGTTTTTTTTTTGGGTGTTCCTCTAGTCATTGAGCCCCTGCCCAATGTGGTGGAGCTGTGGCAGGCAGAAGAAGGGGAACTCCTGCTGCCCACTCAGGTGAGACAGTGACGGTTTTTTTTTTTTTTAATGTGTGTATGTGTGTTTTTTGTCTGTGGCCAGAGGGGTGTGTGGGGGTGTGTAGGGGGGGAGGAGAGACCTGGCCAGCCACCCCTTGGCAGCCTATGTAGCACCCATGTCAATTTGCAAAGCAAATAAATGGTGTAGCCAGGCCAGAACACCTGGCAACAGTGTGGCCTTTCCCAGCCCCCTCCCCCTCCCTGTGATGGGGCCTGTGAGTCATGTTGGCCTCAAGTTCAGGAGAAGGGGTGGGGTGTAGGGGCCACCTTGCCAGGGCCACAGCCAGCCAGCCAGGAGCTCAATTAGGTGGTGATAATGGTGAACAGAAAAGGGTGATTTAAAGAATTGCTCTGAGTGTAGGATCTTGGTTTTTGTTAAGGGGGTGCGTACAAACACTAGCGGCCTCTAGTGAAGAAGACCATTCTTTTGAGATGGTGCCCCATTTAAAGAGACTAGCTTCTGCCTCTTTGGTTAGTGGCAGACCCCAGTTGGACCAAGTGCAAATTGAGGACTGCTGTGTGGATGGATGACCCACAGGATGGGAGAGGATGAATTAGGATCCTGAAATGCCACATACTTGGAAAATGTTGAATGCTATGCTATATAAATATTAATAAGCAGTAATTTCCATTAGAATCAAGGAGCTTTAGGTTAAAGATATTTATTTTTAAAATATGCTAATGCCCTTTGGATTCTTTCCAGACTTCTCCAGTGCATTTTAGAATACACCCACTTAAGAACTTGAATTTCAGGTTTTTTTTTCCTATATGGTGATATAATAATGTATGCAAGGGAGAAAATAATTGCTCTAACGTTTTATGTGCATCTGTCACATAGCATTGCTACCATTGCAGATGCATAATTGCAAAACTTTGATGATTGATTTAATGTGAAAAATTCTATGACTGTAGAAAAAGTACTTGGTTAGTAGGTTATTTTGAACTCTATTAGAAAAGCATATCCTTTTTGGGTCTTACGCTCTCATCTGTAAATGAGGTGATTGGACTAGAGAAGCTTTCAGTTCCTACAGCTTTCAGTCTGTGACTGTAAGCATACTCTTTACTTGTGTGTCCAAGACTGTAATCAGCTTGGGGTGTCCTTTTAAAGATAAAAGTTGTTTCTGCTCATCCTGTTGGAAGGATTGTATTCTGTTCTGGTGTATTCTTTCCTCATTACTGTTTTTTTAACAGTAGGAAATTGAGAAGATAATTTTACATGGAAGAAAATACATCTAGAAATGTACAATCCATGAAGAGTTCTTGTCAAGTATGCAAGAGGCCAAGACATTCATCTTTGCCAGTACAAATATGGACTTGCTACCATTAGGGCTAAGAGGTGATTTCAGGGAAAGTTTTTCTAGACACTCAGACTGCTAGCCTCTAGTGAAGAGGACCATTCCTTTGGGAAGCTGCCCCCCAAGTCAAAAGGATAAGAGGCTAGCTTCTGCCTCTCGCTGGTTAGTGGTAGAGGCCAAACCAGACCCAGAAAGAAGTTAAATTTTAGACTGTCTCCTGTCATGTATGTTAGGGTTTGATGATTAAGTCTCTAGTCTCAGAGGAGGAAATGTCAGACTTTGTGGATGTAAAGAAATCATTTTACTGGCAGGTATATGATTGGCCCCAGTTCTTAATTTTTGGTTTCATTAAATAGTATTCGTATTCAGTTTTGAGCACTGTAGTTGACTAAAAGCAGTTCTTAGCTAGAACATATTTCTACAGTAACACTCTTAAAAACCCCCAACCCTTAAGGTCTAAAAGTTCTGTAGTTTTACTTGTAATGAAAGTGAAATGAGTGGCATTTGAAACAGTCACTCAAGTGTGGTACCTCCACTTCCATGTTTGTACATGCAGTGATCTTAATACAGTTTTAACTTTCATGTACCTAGAAAAAAATGGTCTATGGCCGAGATGATTTCAGAAAGGAACATTTGTCACTTTAAAGTCAGTCTTTTCAGAATATTTTTTAAATGGCAGACAATGATTTTAAAAATTCTGCCAATTGGGTCTGGAAGAAATTAAGAAAAAAAATCACTTCTCGGTATCAGTTCATTGGAACTGATAAGTTTACTTCCACTGGCTTTTAATAACTTGGATTTTCTTATATGGTAGAGCTAAGGAGTAAGAAGAATTTGTAAAGTGGATTTTTGAACCACAGCAGTGACAGCAGCTTAAAAGTAAATTGGGAGCATCAGAAGAGATGACATTTAACTCTGAAGGAGAGGCAGTGCCTGCAAATATTTGCTGATGCTTATTATTTGCACTGGCTTTATTTTTCTGCATGTGTGGGGTTGGGTTTATTTCCCCTTCCTCTCCCCCAGCCCTTGTCCCTTAAATATTCCCACTCTGAGGATGCATTAGAAAGAACACTGCCTGTTTTTCTAGCTCTATTCCTGCTTAACCATGTTTCCTTGAGCTAGTTGTTGTCAGACATAGGCTGAAAGGAAGGACCTTAAAGATTGGTTAAGTTCAATCTTTTTGAAACAGAGGCTGGATGAAGGTAAGGAATTTGCTCAGAGTTAGTAGGAGAGCTTGGATTCAAACTTGGGACCTCCGGTTCTAAATCCAGTGCCCTTTTCCTAAAAATTTTTATAGGGTTTTAAACCTTAAAAAGCAACTTTTCTTACAATAAATACACAGAAAAACTATTTTCACTGCTGTCTTTCAGATAAGGAAAGGGAGGTCTGGAGAGGTTAAGAGAAACGATCGAGTAAGTGTCGGGACCCAGGACAACCTCAGGTCTCCTTGTTTTGAGTCCTGGGCTTTCTCCAGTAGCCAGTACTGCCTACCTCTCAGTGCCCTGTAAGGTCTTCATTTTCTCATCGGTAATACTTGGACTCCCCATTTCACCCAGTTGTGAATATCAGATGAAATAATGTATGTAGAACTTACCAAAACTGGTAAAGATGCCTGCTATTCTTTATGATCATACTAGGGAGTCTGATGACAGATGGAGAGCCCAGGGGAACAAAGAGGTACTGAAGAAAAGAGAGGGCTCCGCATTGGAGGGCAGATTCTCTCTGGAGACTCTTGGTGGTGCAGTCTCCACTGGTGGAGGGGCTACCTTCACTGATTAGGTTACAGATTCATCTGATGATGGATCACTAAAACTATCAGTTAAATGTACGGGCTACTGGTTTAAACCTAATCTTTTACTGGGTGGCAGGGAGTTACTTTCCCTTTCTGACAAAGTTGCTAAATCAGCATAGATAATTTAAGCACCATTCTGTGTATTAGACTTTGTTGTTCAGTTGTTTCAGTTGTATCTGACTCATTGTGACCGGGGTTTTCTTGGCAAAGGTATTGGATTGGTTTCCTATTTCCTTTTCCAGATAATTTTACAGTTGAGAAAACTGAGGCAGACGGAGTAAAGTGACTCACCCAAGGTCACACAGTTAGTGTCTGAGGCTGGATTTGAACTCTGGTCTTCCTGATTCCAGACCCAGTCCTCTATCCACTGCATAACCTTAGACATTTTAGAATTCAATTCATGGTATGTCTAGTACCTTTTTATTGTGATGTCAAGTATTTTGGCAGGTAGGAGTATGGACTACTTCCTGTAGGGGTGAGTCAAGGAGATATCTCCAGTTTTATCCTGTGTATGTCTTGTTTTTACATAGCTGTTTGCATGTTGTTCAGTTGCCTGCCAGTAGACTGACCTTTTGAGAACAGGAACTGCCTTTTAACTTTCTTTATATGGCCACCTCTTAGCTATGTGTCTGGCAAGTGGGAGATGCTTAGTAAATGCTTTTTGACTTGATTCTGAGATTAGAAGAAAGAGGTGGCAGAAGAGTGTCTGGAAAAGAACATTGGACTAAGACTAATGATCACCTTTGGGATCTAACCTCGTTGAGTCTTGGTTTTCAAATCTCTAAGGGGCTTAGATTAGAGGATCATTTGAAGTCCTTTTCAACTCTTAAGATCCATAATTTCTCTTTTGGATATGTTAGAATCTTACCCCTTGTTTACGCATGATGCTTATGAAATTTCTTTTTCTTTTTTTCTTTTTTGGAGGGGGGAAGGCAGGGCAATTGGGGTTAAGTGACTTGCCCAAGTGTTAAGTGTCTGAGGCTGAATCTGAACTCAGGTCCTCCCCACTCCAGGGCCAGTGCTCTATTCACTGTACCACCTAGCTGCCCCATGAAATTTCTTTAAGAACTGTAATGCATAAATCTTTGCAGTTTTGAGGGAAGTGCTTCCTATAAAGGACATTGAATCAGGACTGGAGTTCATATGTGATGTCAGACACTTACTAGCTTTGTGACCCTATGCAAGTAACTTAACCTCTCTTTGCTTTTGAGGATAATAGTAACATCTACTTCCTAAGGTCATTAAGAAATTAAAACAAGGTAATATTTATAAAACACATTGTAAACCTTAAAGTACCAGCTATTATTGTTGGGCTATTATTCTTGTAATAAAGGGTGAAGCCATTCCTGTTCGGTGTTGACTTGAACCCACTTTATTCTTTGGTGATGGCCTTAGAATAATTGCAATCAATTCAGGAAATGTTAACTCATGAAGTGTCAATGATTATTAGGCACTGGTCACACAAAATTGGTAAAAAAAAAAAAAAAGGACTCCCTTGGCCTAGGCATCATGGGCTTAAGAAACTCATGCAAATTGTTTAATCATTTTCAGTCATGTCTAACTCTTAGTGATTTCTTTTCAGGACTTCCACGGCAAAGATGCTGGAGTAGTTTACCATTTCTTTCTCCAGCTCATTTCACAGATGAGGAAATTGAGGCAAAGAGGGTTAAATGACTTGCCCAGGGTCACACAGCTAGCACCTTTCCAAGGATGGATTAGAACTCGGGTCTTGTTGACTCCAGGCCCAGCAGTCTCTCCACTGTACCATCTAGCTGCCCCCAGTAGGCTTGTTACCTCCTCACAAATAATTTCCTGGGTTTTTTTTCCTACAGTTATTAGCCTCTTGCCGGCTAATATGTTCTACTCACTGTTCCCAGTACAGGTCCTGTTTCTCCTCACATTTACTTATATGGTTTCCCTGTGTCTTGTCTTTGGAATAGTCTCAGTGAAATTCTCCACTTTGTATAACCTGCTTCAGCTGTGGAGTCTTCGTCTGGTATCCCAGTCCTTGGTGATCACTTTTCCCTTCAAGCTCCCCCTATATAACCTCCATTGGTACCGCTTATTTAGTAATTATTAGTGCTACCTGCTAAGTATTGCAGTTTGTCTTTGTCTTGTTTTCCTAATGAGACAATTTTCCCCTTTAGAATGGGGGCTGTCTCATCGCTCTCTGAAGCCTTTGGGATGGTTCCCCATATAGGATAGGTGGTTAGAAATGTTTGTTGGTGATAAAGACACTAAAACAGTATTTTTCCTTAAGTCTCAGTAGGGGCAAAACTACCTTTTTCAGTTACTTCATTGTATTTCATTGTTTTTTCCATCTTGGATATTTGCAGATCCATCCTAAAGATGGCAGCAGATTGGCTGTCCTGAAATTTTCTGTATACTTTTCTTGTTTTGTTATTTAGTCCTATTTTGAAAAAGGGGGTATGTGTTAGAAACAAGAATAAAGTACCTCTCTTTGGTTCATTCAATCTGTTAACACAAAGATCACTCATGGAAATTTCACTCATGAATAGCCCTGGTATGAGAATAGTTTCATGATAGGGAGGAAGGACCATTTGTTCTGGGCTAGGAGTGGCCCATCATATAGAGAATGACTTTTATAAATACACAGAGGAGACTTTTGGCCTTGAAGTAGTAGAAATCCTTATGGATCTTGCTTTATTTTTCCTTCTAAACCAAAGAACAGTAGGTATTTAATTTGGTAGTAATTAAAAAAAAAGAATATGTTGAATCTCTACATTTCCCCTACTCCCCCCAAATGTACATCATCTCATTTTGGTCTCTATTTTAAGAAAAACCATTTTCCCTCTCTTGGTTCATTAGTGCTCTGTAAGAGGCTTTACTATATAGCTTTAATTTCCCAGCTGGGGAAAAGAAAGTCTGCAGTCTGGTGGTAGGAGAGGATTCAGTAAACTCCAAGGGAATGTCCAAATTGTTTTTAATTGTTGCAGTCTTGTTGACTGCTCTAGGATGTTATATACAGTGATGTCTCTGTCATTCTACTCAGAGGTTTGCCCTGAATGAGTTTTAGTAATCTGTGTATTTTTGCACGTTGCCAGGGTGGCATGTTCTGATGATGAAAAGCAGGGTTGGAGTTCTGGATATGCTTTCCTTAGGAAGCTGCTTCACCTTTCTAGTCTTTCCCAGTTTTGTCATCTGTGAAATGAAGATTATAGCATCTACCTTATGGTATTTTTATGAGGATTGTTAAGGGTTGTTAAGGGTTGCTGACAGGATTAAATGAGATAATATATGTAAAACACTTCACAAACTTTACAACACTTCGAGAACTTTAAAGAACCATATAAATGTTGCTATTATTACTGCTACTTCTAGTAACCATATGTGTCAGAGTAGGACTTGAACTCAGATCTTCTTGATTTCTGGGCCAGCCCTTTATTTCCTATGACATTTTTCCTCAATTAAGAATGATTCAAATCATATATGATCAAATATTAAATTGTGTAGTAAACACTAGAGCGATTCAGAGAATAAACCCATTGAGGGCCAAGAATTGTCAAGCAAGGAAGGGTTTATGGATAAGGTATTGTAATCAGAAGATTGAGGGTATAATTTTGGGAAGGCATTAATCACCAGGGCCTTGGATCTGGATGAAAAGAGTCAAGGATGAGGAGGGCAAATGGGGACACATAAAAGGACACTACCTTGATTAGACTAAAATCTTCCTGTTGGTAAACAGTTGCAAAGGTTGGATAACTTTAGTGGGGGTAGATTTGCAGGGTCTTAAATTCCAAGACTAAAGAGTTTGGAGTGGATTTCCTAGGTACTACATAGAGTGATTTGTTCATGATAGATAAATTCTGGGCATATAAGTGCTGTTAACAGGATTTTACTGAATTGCCTTTTCCAGTACTTAATAAATACTTATTGAGTTGGTCAGTTAGGGATGCTGATTTGTTAATGTTAATTTGTCAAGGATGTGAAAGGTGGATTGGTGCCAGAAGAGACAGGGAGAGACATTAAGAAACCATTTTAATTGTCTAGGCATGAAACAATTTTAAGTCCAAGGGAGAAAACTTGGATCTGGGCTGTGACAGTAGGAATAGAGAAAAAACACATCTGAGACACTTTAAGATCGTAGAGAGGCCTTGGTGATTATTTGTGAAGAAGGAAGGGAAGAGGAATGTAAGATGGCTCCAGAGTTTAAGCCTGGAAAATGATGGTGCCATTGACAGTGAACAAATGTTGGAGTGGGGAGCATTGGTTGGGATATAAGTTGATTTTTAGGTAGTAATGGGAGAGCGCAATGGAAATGCCCTTTAGGCATTTAGAACTCCTGTACTGATGTTTGGGTGAAAGGTTGGGGCTGTAAGGAAATAGTAGGGAGTCATCTGCAGGGAGATAATAGTTGAAACAGTGAGTACAGATGCTTTAGAATGAATCTCTGAGGAATGAATCTCACTGTTTCCAGGGGAGGCTGGAAGAAGAGTTAGTATAGCATCCCAAAAGATAATACAGTAGTTTAAGAAATGGAAGGAGAAATAGGATGGTTTGGTGTCTCATATGTCAAAGAAGGAGAAAGTGTCAAGATGAAATAACACGTGATTGGCTTAAGTGGGCATGGAGAAGCTGCTAAACCCTGGATGCCATCACACTTGCTACTTAAGATGACAGTGGTGAGTTTACTATATTGAGTAATTTTCAGTTTAAAGCCCTTTTTTCTTTTTATATTGCTATTACGTTATTTGAGGTCAAAATTAAGTGATGAATTTCCAAGTGTGGTTTGGTCTGTGTTTACAAACGTCAACAGATATTTTTATAACTGGTGATTTAAAATTACAATGGGCATATATTTTTGGAGTTTTGGTGCAATAGTTAAAAAAAAATCTGTCTTTACTCCAGTTTGGAGTCTTTATTTACTGTCAGGCACTAAGTTGGAAAACGAGTCTGGAGGAGATAGAGGTAGAACAAATTGAGGCCTCTTGGTGGGGATAGTGTTCGAGCAAGTCAAGGATTGTGGCTTGTGGGATTCTTTAAGCCAGTGAGTCATTGCTACAAGTTCGTCAGCCAGGTTGGGATTTAAAGAATTCTTCCTCGTGTACGTGGACTCCTGCTTTCTTTTTGAAACTTCTCCTTAAATGTATTTTCTCCTTTTTTTTTAATAGGCCGATTCTGAGGAGGACTTGGAGGAGAATTCCCAAGAACAAAGGTAAGAGGGAAAAAACCTCTTTTTGCTTAACTGGCAAGTGGCCTTGCCCATTGTAGATGCTCTCTGAAATATGACTGGGATTGATGAATAGTCATGGTTATCTGAATGCATACTTTTTTTAAAAAGTACTAGATTTTCTGCATTTCTTGTACCTATCTGCTCTAGTAATTAATGCTCTATTTTTAAATGACTGCAGAAAAGCTGTGAGAATTGCTCCCAGTCATCTTTTATGCCTCCTCTAGTGACTTCTGCTTTTTATTTACTTGTGGCTTATATGTATTTGTAAAAATGGCTTTGTTTAAGGGTTAAAGGACTTCACTTAGAAAAACGTTTTTGTGTATGGGACCAGATGTAAAGACCAGATGTCTTGAGTTTTCTTTTAGGGAAATAGTCCCCTCTCAAATACCAATAATATTTATGCACTTTTTTTTAATAAGATGAGACCTGATGTGGACATTGAGATCAGGAAGGCCTGGCTTCAGGTTCTGGTCCTGCTATCTACCGACTGTGTGACTCTTAAAAGTCGCTTAATCTCTGTGTTCTAGGTAACCAAAATACCCCATATAAGTTGCAGAGAAAGTACAGATCTGCAGCGATAGAGATAATTCCCTCACCTGGGAGTTGCCTCTGCAGAGGAAATCACAGGTTCAGTCTTTATTCCTATTTTACAAGAAGAGTCTTAAAATAATCATTATGTTTTGAACGCTTAGTTTCCTCAAGTCAAATGGGATTTTATGTTACTGGGTAGTTGAGCTTAGAGCTTCAGCATTTCTCTAACAAAGTCGTAAGGGATGTGTTTGTCATTTTCAAATATTTGAAGAATTATCATGTGGCTTGTTCTGCTTAGTCCCAATAAGCAGAATTAGAACCAATGAGTGAAAGTTTCAGGGAGCCAAATTTTAGCTTTGGTAGAAGAAAAATGCTTCCTAACAGTTATTCAGAAGGGGAATGAGCTGCTTCTGGAGGCAGGGAGGTTCTTCCTGGTCACTTGATTTCTTGTAAAGGATGTTGCAAGAGGAAGGTCTGTACTTCAGGTGGAAATCCAGGGATGGTGGTGGGGGGTGGGGGCTTTGAGGGGGATGCTCTTCCAATTCCTCAGAGTCTGATTCAGTGATTTTTTTTTTTTTTTTTTTAAGCAATTGGGGTTAAGTAACTTGCTCAAGGTTACACGGCTAGTCATTATTTATGCGTGGGTGCTCATTTTCTGAGGCAGGATCTGATCTCGGGTCATCCAAACTCCGAGGCCGGCACTCTTACTCACTGCTCCACCTAGTCGCCCCTTTAGGGCGATTGGGGTTAAGTAACTTGCCCAAGGTTACACGGCTAGGTTTTTGTTTGTGCGGATTAAGTGTTGGAGGCCGGCTCCGAACTCAGGTCCTTCTGATTCCAGGGCCGGCGCTCTATTCACTGCGCCACCTAGCCGCCCCTGATTCAGTGATTTTGATGGATGTCTGTTCCAGTTACATGATTTTCTGTGTATAGAACATTCCTCTTGGAATTCAATCTAAGATGTTTAGAATACTGACCATCCCCCCCCCCATTTGTGTAGGCACAATTTTTCAGTGTCATGATATATTAAAACTTAGTAAAAAGATGGGTGACTATAATCTAATTTATGTCACATGTTTGTTTCCCTCAGATCTCTAAATTTCCCTGTTTGGGAATACTTCTGTTTGGAAATTATTCTATGTGTAATTTTGTCTCTCCAAAAAGACAAATTTTGGTTTGGTGTTAGCGAAGAATGGTTTTCACAATTAGAAATATAAAAATCCAGTGGGTTGGTGGATCTGTTTTGGTCTTTACCTATATGTATCCTTGTTATTTCCCCTGGCTAAAAGGGATTTTTATTTTTGTTGTTTTTTTTTTTTATCACTGGTGCTTGCCACATAATAGGTGTTAAACTACTATCTTTTCATGGAATGATTGGTTGTGTTGTAGAGGGGATCTGGTCAGCTATGGGTTGAACTCAGTGGCCTCTGGGGCCCCCATTGTGTACTTGGAAATTGCAGTAGGATTTGTGTTCCCTACTGCCATGATAGTAACATAAAAATTGGTTCTTGGGTGCCCATTCTACCCTTGAGGTTGACCTATCAGTTTGTATTCAGATTTCTCATAGGATCCACACCTGGCTTAACCCTTTAAGTTTGAAGAATGAGGAAGCTGAGGTGAGAGATGAAGGCAATGGCTTGGTGAGGTTGTACAGGGTTGAGGAACATGAGCTAAGGTTAGAGCCTGTGCCTTGTGGCATCCAAATCCAAGGTTCTCATCACCATGCTTCAGTGACTGCCCCTTTGTCATTAGTTATTATTCATGTATCTTCTCCTCCCATTTGGTTGATTTTTATGCTGTCTCAGTTTGACAGTGGGATTACTCAATTTATTTTCATACAAGAATCTTCCTTCCTTTGACTATCTAATAATAAGACATGGAAAATGGACAAATTCAGGCTATCTTTTGTTTTGTTTATATAGTGTTAAAGCATTCAGGTGTTTTCTCTGCATTGTATAAAGCATTGAGGTATTTTGATGCTATTTACACCAGCATTTTTTTCTTTCTTTTACCTAAGATTCTTGTCCCCAAGGAGTTTACAGAATGGTAGGGTGTCAAGAAATCAGCACAGATAAATTACAATGTAAAACATGACATGATGGGTTCATTTTGGGGGGGGGTCATAGGGAGAAAGTCTGGAGTTGTGATTTTTGTCCCTGTGGGGAACTTCCCTCTCCCAATGTGGATGAGCATCTTTGCTATTTCTCTTTGTTGGAGAGTTCCCCAGGGCACTGAGAGGTTGTGATTTGCCCACAGTCACACAGCCTGTATATGTCAGAGGCAGGATTTGAACTCCTGACTTTTTGATTCCGAGGGTAGCTCTTATCCATTACACTGAATTGTTTCTATAAATTCATTAAAGAGTTACAGAATTCTGTTTTGGAGATTTGGGGAAGTTGTTACCAACCTGGGCAGGGAGGGGAAGGGCTTCAAGGGAGATTTTATTGAGGAAGTGCTATTTGAGTTGAGCTTTCAAGGGTAGTTATGAATTCCAGCATCTCCAGTCCTAAGGAACAAACCAATTGGAAGCACACAGATTTGAGCACTTTTGTAGGTGCAGAGAATTTGACATCCAGCGTGACTCCTGAGTATGGTACAGAGTTCGTAGAAGGTAGTAATTTAACCTAAGACTGGACAGGTACCGGGACCTTAAATTGGCATTTAAGGTGCCCAAGTGGTATTTCCCATTCAAGCCAGAGAAGCTTAAGTTATCCTGCTGTCACTAGCAGGCATTTAGATAGCATTTATGGTTTACAAAGTGCCACATGTATATTACCTCATTTGAAGAATTTAAAATGTTGGTGTTGGGGGGTGAATGGAACTAGATGATATATTGCTAAGCCCCTTCCAGCGCTAAAATTCTTTGATATTTTTGGTCCCTTCTGTCAACATGTATTTTTTATTTCCCAGAAATGTGAGGGCATGATATGAATAGGTCTTCATTAGTATTGTCAGTACTTGGTTTCCATTGTCGATCTCCGAGTTCTCTGTAAGTGATTTCTGTAGCTGTGGTAGAGTGAGAGTGTTTTATATTGATGTTCAGCTTCTCATAAGGACTGGGCACTGTAGATCCTTCACTTTCCACGGCACAGTTTGGTCTCCCTTTTTATTCAGCAGTGATGAAATCCATGTTGTGTTTTTTTCCCTTTTATTTGTTTAGGGCTATTCATGAAGCAGTTTGTGCTTATTTTATAATCTCACAATTCTTGGCTTTCCAGAGCTTCCAGACTCTCTGTGCCTTAGCATGCCTTTTGTTCTCTGGGGGATTTTGATGCTGGTGTTGGGAATGGATGAGATTGACGATGGATTAAAAGTCGACTGTGATTCTATTTTCCTAGAATCATCTTTTCTTCTTACACTTAAGTATTACTCTTTCGAAGTCTTGAGAAGGGGACTTGATCATTCTAGAACTCTTAAGAAAAGGGAATGCCTTTAAAGAATGGATTGTATTAATACAGTCTGATGCTGAAGACAGTGTCACCAGGAAAAGGACTCTTGCCCATAGCGTCGTGGCTTTACAGGCCACTCTGAAAAGCTGGTCCTGCTTCTTTCTTTCGACTGAGGGGGGTACTAGAGCAGCCCCTGGGAAACTCAAGATTGCCAAGATCAATCCAGAATCAAGTCCCAGTTTTAACCTTGGAACCACCTGAATCTTTCTATGATCATGTGTATAGAGAATAATAGCCAGTGATGATAATGAAAAAGAAAAAGTATGCATAACTGGCAAGAGCTTCCTGAGTCTTCCATATTGGAGTTGACTCTTTTTTTCTATGTGCTTTTCTGCCAGCCCCTCCGCAGATACAAGAACCACACTGAAGGTAGGGAGTGTAGAAATGAGGTTATTTTTCTCTGTTGTCTACCATATCTGTGAGTGAGTGTGCATGTGTATATGTGTGTGTGTGTATGTGTTTTGACCCAGGGAACACACCATTTTGGTCCTCTTACCTAACTGCCGTGAAATGGTCAAGATTAATTCCTTTATCTGTTACGCCTTCTGTTTTTATTCTCATAGCTCTTAAATATTTATACAAAACATCAGCAACCAGTCTCTCTAGGGAATTATTGAGCCACATTGACATCATAATGTAAGTTCATTGAAGGCAGGGACAATCTCTGTCTCTGACTCTCTCTCTGTTTCTTTCTTTCTGTCACTCTATTTTTCTCTCTCATGCTCTCTGTTTCTTCCTCCTTCCCTTCCATATAGTAGGCACTTAATAAATGTTTATTTGATTATGATGTATGTTTATAGTTGGGAACCTCCCAAAAAATCTCTCTCTGTCTTCTCATCATTAGTACTTATATGTTTTGGTTATTTTTAAATGTTGATACTAACCTACTCCTTTGCTGGGCAGGAATGGGGGATGTAGTCATGAGAGCAAATGAGAAATAGCTTCAGTTTTTTGTAGATCCTCTTGCTGGTAGGGAAGTGTGTCCAAATTCTTTGTGTAAACTTTTTGTTAGAATGTTGGTACTGTGTGAAACTAATTAGAGCATTAGCAAAATAACAACACTGACATTTTCTTATTTCAGAGTTTATTTTTCAGGGAGATTGTCATGAATAAGCTTTAGACATTGATTAGTGTTGATGAGAGGTGTTCAGAAAGTTGACTTTATTTTACCAATTGGATATATGGGCAATTAATTTCAGTGCTTGGTCCAGCTGAAATAGAAGAGGCATGTTGCAAAAAGACACTCCACTCCCAAGAGAGGTGAAATGACCAATTACTTATGCCTTATTTTGGTCTTTTTTTCTTGGTATATTTATTTATTGACCAATTCAGATGTCATTTTTATTGACAGCTAAGCAGATTTTCTATTTCTGGAAAAAAGGAACCCTAAAAAACCCAACCCAAAAGATTTTTCAAAATCTAGCAAATTCCAAGTCAAATTTGGATGGCATTTTAGTGATGAGTCAGAAAAAAAGAGAAAACCATGTAGGAAATTCCTTGAGGATCTGGTCTCCCCCCTAGCCTGTTCTAAGTGCTCAATAAATGTTTGAATGAATGAATACAGAAATGGCAACCTAAGCAAGTATATCTGAAAATGAGAAATCTTAGAGTAAATCTTCAGTGAAGTTTTCCTTTTTGGTGTTGAAAAGGTCCTAAGAGTAGTCTCATGGATGTGGATGGACTCTCACTTATTATTTTTTAGAGCAATAAAGGTGAGACTCTGCTGCCATTGTGGCATTTTCCATGTCTGTAAATGGAAGGAATGTATACCTCTTGCCCAGTGTTAGTGAAAAAAAAGAATTGGAGAGAACAGATGTTCTCATTCTAGCTCTGCCACTTAGTGGCTATAATTGTGGACAAGTCCACTCCTGCTTACTCTTTTAACATTTTCTTTTTTTGCCCCAGGTGAAAATATTCGTAGGAACCTCTCTTAGAGTATAACTAAGGTTGAGCAACTGGGGCTTTGTCCCTAGGGCCCTGAGATTTGGAAAGTGCTGATAGCACTTGGATACCAATAGAGATAGTTTACTATTTTAATTATATTCCATATCAGATGTAGATCAGCTGTTCTTGCTTCCTTTCTCCTGCTGGCCCCACCCTCTGTGATCTCTCTAGCTTGGCCCAACCCTGCTTACCTCCTCCCCACAGGTAGTGACTTCTCTGATAGTGGTAGGAAGTCTCCAGGGACATTTTTTCCCTCCCACCCCTGTGACATTGACTGGGGAGAATGGCTTTCTTTTCTCCTGGGGTTTATCATCCTGATGCCTTCCTCATGACACCCCTACCAGTTCCCCTCCTTAAATTGCCTTAAATAATTTTGAATGCCTTGATTTTTTTTTTAATGTCCCAAAATTGGTGAATTTCATGTAGTGGCTCAGGTATGCCGCATTCCTCGATTTAACTCTGCTCAGAACATTTCTAATAGAAACTAAAGCTTTTCCTGTGTATGAGTCTTTATGTTAGGTCAGAAATAAAATCTTCTATGACCATACCTCTGGATACAGTAGAAAAATACTATCTAGACATTTGTTATTCTGTGCCTCAGATAGCTTTCTTTGTCTTCAGTAGTACTGATATAAAATATACCTTTCTTTAATAGAGCCCATAAATTAGATGTTATCCTTTTCTCCCTGACAGGCAGTTGAAAATCCTTCTGTGTATATTCCATTGTTAGCAACCTGTTTTCTCCTTGTTGTCTGTTTGGCAGAAATGTTCAGCAGTTCTTACTGTGTTTGCTCATGTCACAGTATGACTGTTGTTGAAAAGAATGACCATTGGTATCCTGAAAAAATTCTCTTATCAGTGCTCTGGGGATCTTAGCTGCATTTTCAGTGTTTCGTTAAACATTCTTCCTTGTCCCAGGCTGATTTGGGCTCATGATTCATTGGCTTTTTATTTTCTCAGTTTGAGAATTAGCTATAGGTCTTCAATAACACCAAGATGCATAGTAAAAAGTTAACCTTGAGAGCCTTATAAATGTTACTATTTCATTTATGTTTTCAGCTATACTTGAAGCAAATGCATCTGATTCTACTTTTAAATCCTATTTTAGGATTTAAAATTTTAAAAATCCTGTTTTAAAAGATGAAATGGGAGTTTGAAAAGGGTATGGATCTTAGGCCAGAGTCACTTATTGAGTAGCAGATTCAACTAGATCTCTAGAGGGTGGAATCTCTGTTTCTGGTTCATAAATGTCAGTTCCCTGAGTAATTTTTTTCTGGGGTCATTTTTGGTGTTTTGTAGCATTTTCTTGGATCATGTTTAGGAAAATGGAGAGCCTATGCCTGTAGCCTTAGACGTCATATTTGTTTCCTTTCACCTTATGTTCAGTGCTTGGAAGGTGGTTTTTAATATTATTTTAAAATATTATTTAATATTATTATTTTTAATATTATTTAATATTATTTAAGTGTTAAAATATTGACATTGTCATGCCATATAACATCTTGATAAGAAATAGTGGGTTGTTATAGAAATGGTGCCCAGCTGTGGAGTCTGAAGACTTGGATTTGAATATCAGCTCCAACATTTTCTTTTTACCTTGTACAAATGACTTCCTCTCTCTGAGCCTCAGTTTCCTCTTCTTTAAAATGGGACCAATCACAATTCTTGCCCTGACCATCTCATGGAGTTCCTTTGAGGATCTAGGGAGATAAGGAGAAGTGAGTTCAAATACTTAAACTGTGAAATGCGATCTAAATATAAGTTATTGCTGTCAACCATGAATAGAGAAAAGTATCTGTTTTACTCAGTTATAATTCTGTGTGGAGTCACTTTAGATTTGGGAAACACTGTGGGACAGAGTGGAAAGACCAACATTGTATCTGGAATCCCTTGGAGAATTTACATCTTCACTTCATTCCCTTATCTATAAAATGAGGGAAGATTGGATGATGTCCCTGGAGTCCCTTCCAGCTCTAAATCTATTATTTATCAGATAAAGATGGCCAGTAGCCTGGGACATAAAGGACTGTCTGTAGCCTTTTGAAGGACCTGCAGAGATCATTTATTTCCGGAAAGATAGAAAGTTTTGCAGTAAGCAGGAAAAATTGTGGGCTTGAGACTTAATTGCATGTGTGTCTCAGAACCCAACACTTTTAAGACCTGACTTTTTGGTAGAGCTGTATTCTTGTTGCCCTGAGTACCCAGTATTCCGGGGCCTCTCCCTGTGGGTTGGTTTTTTTTTTTTTGCCTATCTCTTCATGGCCAAGGGGATGTGAGGAAGTCAGATAGGTGGAAATCCCCAGAGTGTTAGGAACAGTATTGATTAGTGCTCTCAACAGTCTCTGGGAGCAAAAGCTATGGCTGAGCCACGATGCAAGCCTCCCGAGCAGAGCTTGGGGTTTTAAAGGCTCTCAAGGAGAGTGTCATTTCCCCAAGGCAGGGCTCTTGTCTGTGAATGCTGATATTAGGTTAATGGGTTCTCCTGGGAGCTTGTTAATCTAGTTGTAAGTAAATTGTCACCAGATGATTAGGAGGCTGTTAGCAGAGTCTCTAGTCACATCCTGACTGTGACTCTAAAGTAATGAGTGAATTTTTGACAACTTGCTAGAACTTAGGCATCCTCACAATTATTCTCTCTTTCAAAGTTAATGCTGTCCCTTCCTTGAACTCCTCTAGCTGAAAGTGATCTCTCTCTCCTGGAATTTCTTGGAGCACTTTGTACCTCTCCCTTCTGTCTTATCATGCTCTCCATGGTGTCTGTCACATGCACACTGACTCCTTGCATCTCTCCCCCCCCCCCTTGACTTTGACTAGGACCCAGATTCCATCTTCAAGACCCACCTATAGAGACTTTCCCTGATGTATAGAGTCACATCCCTCTTTCCCTCTGCTATTGTCCCTATCCCTTTACTATGTATGTATTTTACATTTGCTTTGTTGTGTTTATGGATATATGTGTGTATATATAAGACACACACATATGCACACAGGATATTTGCTTTTTTGTGTAAACCTACCCTTCCCTAACTGCCAGCAGAATTGTAAACCCCCGATAAACTGGAATTGTTTTCTTTTTATCCCTAGGTTTGTTGTTGTTCAGATACTTTGTCACCCAATTTTTGGGTTTTCTTGGCAAAGATACTGGAGTGGTTTGCCAAAGATACTAGTTCATTTTACAGATGAGGAAACAGAGGCAAGCAAGTTATGTTACTTGCCCTTGCTCACACAGCTAGTAAGTGTCTGAGGCCAGAGATTTGAACTCAAGAAAAGTCTTCCTGACTTCAGGTCCAGTGATCTATCCACTGGACCACCTAGCTGCCCTAGCACACAGGGATAAATAGGGAAAGAGTGCCTGGCACAAGGTAGGTGCTTGTTGAATTGAATTGAGTTGTAAGATCCGTCAGAGGAGGTCATATCTGTCCTTGAATCCCTAACATCTAGCTCTGTGCCTTGCTAATATATTGAAGGATCTTGGATTTTTATCAGCCTTTGCCACCCGAGATACTGGACTTTCCTCCACTGGAGATGATAACCTGCCCATGACTTAGAGGGGTCATAAGATCAGATTTAGAGTTGGAAGAGACTTTGAGCATCCTCTGGTCTCCAGTGCCTCCTTCCCCACCTCTCATTTCACAGATCTTGGGCCCAGAGAGGTTTAGTGATTTGCCTGGAGTCACACAGGAAATGCAGAACCTGGACTCCAAATCTAGTACTCTTTCCATTGTAGCACTTTGTAAGGAAAGGCCAAGGAAGTTGTTTGTGACACAGAGAGGCTCCAGTGTGCTAATATTTGCCAGATAGAACCCCATGCAGAAGAGCTACATTGTGGGGCTTTTCAACTTCAATGTAAAAAAAATTAAAATTTAAGAAAATTAAATTTGAAATTTAAAAAGGGGTAGATTGGTAGGTAAGGATAGTTAGCTGGTCCTTTCAGGTTAGTCCTTACTCCAGTGTTGATGCAGTTGTCGACAGCAGTTTGGAACGTTTACTTTGTAGACGTGTCACTAGAATCCGCTTATGTACTTGGAGGAAGAGTCTCATTACTTCTCACCTTGTTTGTGAACCCATATGATATTACCCATTTTGATTACCTACTGAGATTTAATAGACTTGGCCGAACGTTGACATTTAGCTGTTGCCAAAAGTCAAACCACATGTAAAGAGCAAAGATTTGCCACTAGAAATGCTCAGAAAATCTTGAACAGTAGCAGCAGCCTCTCAAGATTACTTTGAAGGGGATGCCATGTTTTTGGATGCAGGATTCCTCATATGTTAAAAATTACTAGTGTAATTTAGAGTCCTGTTGTACAGCAAGGCATTCTGGAGGACCTGACCTTGTTGGTGTTTGGGTTTATTCTTTTTGGGTCCAGATCAATGAGTTTCAGGAATGTGGGAAATTCACTACACTGTTGTTGCCTGGGTTACTTTGAGGTTGACACCTGTAGACACATAAACTAGTAAGCCTCAGAGTCAGGACTGGAACCCAACAC
The DNA here is from genome assembly GCA_011680675.1 of Gymnobelideus leadbeateri. NCBI lineage: Eukaryota > Metazoa > Chordata > Mammalia > Diprotodontia > Petauridae > Gymnobelideus > Gymnobelideus leadbeateri. The sequence goes on from WOXC01003711.1 coordinate 121,127, forward strand.
CATTCTGACTTCAAGGCCGGTCCTCTTATCTGCTTCCCCACCTTTTCCTCTTCCATGTTTTTCTCACATGTAAATTATTCCTTCCCAGGCAGAGGTGTTGACAAAAAAATTGTCCTAGGCAGGGTACAAAGGGATTTAGTGTTAATTAATGGAATGCCTTTCTCTGTTTTGGCTTCAAAGGAGAGAGTGATTCACTTAATACCTTTATCTTCTGATAACTAGTCAGTGTTAATACTCTAAATCTCTTGTAAGTTGGATGGATTGTATATTTCTGTGTATACTTTGTTAACTGGTATAGGAGAGTAAAGTAGATATAGGAGAAAGCTTAGAGAAATTTGTAGTTACTCCAGGGTTAGGACAGGTTGGATGATAAGCAAATAGTTGAATTCTGTGACCAGCCTCTGAGACATGGAGTGGAAAGAACATTGAACGTTATACCTTACAGTGCCCAACTTTGTCATGGGCTGAGTGACTGCAGGTCTGATTTCACTTAGCTCTTTGGGCCCCATGAGTCTTAACATGAGGAGGTTGGACTAGTTTTCTCTAGGGTCCAACTTTAAATCTCATAATTATATGTTTTATGTTTACATTGCTCTTGACAAACAACTGAACTTATCCTGTGTAACTCATTCATTCTGGAGGAACTTTTCTTTTCAATATAGGATGTTTAAATTGCAGGAGTTTCCAAGAGTTAATATCTAAAAAAAATTATTTCTTAATCTTGAACTGCCACCCTAATTCTGAGGGTTCATAACACCAGTACCATTTTAGTAGCTTTAGCCTATGTGAGAATATGAAAAAATTCATCTTTAGTACAATTTTAAACTTATATTTTACAAAATGTCATTAGTTTCAGTATGAGAAAGTAGATCTTATCCTCCAGGGTCTAAAATCTTGTGAAATTTGCTTTATAGTTACTTAGAACGTTAAGTTGAAGGAATTGGATTCTTTGTAATTTAGGATATGGCACCTGAATAACCAAATTTCTTAAAACAGCTTCTTGTACAGAGGAAGTCGAATGGATTATGGACACAAGGACATTGTAGGACTCAAGAGAACCCAGTCATGTTCCTGCCTTCCTTCATGGTTGAAGTTTTAGTTTTTTCTATGTAGTAATAAGTAATATTTATTTTGCCTTTCTGCTTCTGTTCCATCAAATTGACCAAGATGTATTTTTAAAAGGTTTTATTGATGTTTTAAAAAAATATCACCTTCACTTTCCAATAACCCTAACCCTCCTAGCCCCTCACTCCCTGTCTCCCATTTGCCCTGGTAACTGGGGTATATGGTTGAGGAAACAAAGCAATACTTGGCTGGGTCAGGATGATGGATGCTGTGTCTGTACTCTATCACTTCTCTGCCAAAAAGGAAGAAAGGGCAGCCGGTAGTTCAGACTTTTTAACATCCATCCTTTGAAGCCATAATTATCGATCAGTATATTGAATAGAGCCCCGAAATTTTCGAATGCCATTTTTCCTCATTATGTTCATCCTATTTACTTTGCTCTGTATCTTTGATGTTCAGGAAGCTTTATGATTATAGTGGCTTCCTCACTACATTTAGATTCTGGAGATTAGGGTTTGGATTCTACCTTTGAAACTAGCCTTGTGACTTGGAGTCAGACCCTTAATCTCTCAGAGACTCGGTTTCCTGATCTGTGAAAGGGGAATAATATTTTTTCTGCCAATTTTACGAGGTTGTTGACTAGAGAACTCCAGAAGTATTATAATGGTTATGTTTGAAGACATTTTTATGTTTATGTCCCTCACTTTTTCTACATTCCCCCTTCCCCCCTTCCTTTGTGAAGTTCAATATTAAAGAATGGTAATTTGGTCAGTCAGTCTTAAATGATTACAGAACCAGCAAAAGGTAACCTGTCTACCACAACCCATAAAATTGAATTGCTTCTGGGTTTTATCAAAGATGATATTAGACTCTCAACCTCTTTACTTTACAAATGACCAAACTGAATTTCATGGAGAGGTGATTAGTCCAAAATCAACAGAAATCATAAGTAGCAGAATCAGATTTTGAACTGAGGTCTCAAGATGACAAATCTCTAGTTTTCCTTCTACTATAGTACTACTTAGCCTATAGATTTTTAGTTTAAAAATATCCCTCTAAATACCTGTATCATGGTACTTCCCCCTTAACAACCCTTACCCACCCCTCAGTATTTGTTTATTTGGAGTGGGAGTGGCAGAAGCTCACAAATGAATGCAAAAGGCCCCAAAATAAAATCATACTGTTTGAGTGAAAATTAAAATAAATGAACCTGGGTGGAATCAGCTGATTGACGCAAAGCTGCCAGAAACTTTTCTTAGCAAGTGAAGACACATGGGCTGGTTTATATTTGATAGCATTTCTGTAGGGCTTTAAGCTTTGCAAATATCTCATTTTTCTCCTTACAACAACTAAAGGAGGTAGGTGCTGTCATTACACTGATTTTATAGATGAGGAAACGGAGGCAGACAGCAGTTAAGTAACTTGTTCAGACTCAAACAGCTAGTGTCTGAGGCTAAATTTGAACTTAGGTTTTCTTGACTACAGGTAATTGGCCCTATCTACTCACCTAGCTAATTCCCTTTGAAAATATTCTGCCTCGGGGGCGGCTAAGTGGGTCAGTGAGTAGATCGTCGGCCCTGGAGTCAGAAGGACCTGAGTTTGGAACCGGCCTCAGACACTTAATGGACACACAAACGAAAACCTAGTTTTGTGACTTTGGGCAAGTTACTTAACCCCAATTGCCCTCCAAAAAGCAAAAAAAAAAAAAGAAAATATTCTGCCTCATGGCGCAGAATGACAGCTCTCGGGCTCGCTCTCTTTCTCTCTCTCATTCACACACACATACACACGTATACACATACATATATGCACTTATTTATACTTATATACAGTTACATATATAATACATTCATATGTAGATATTTATATTTTTGGATGTGGCCAATGGTGGATTTTGTTTTGCTTGAATATACGTGTTTTTTATTATTATTATTATTATTATTTTCAACTTGAATTTATTATTAGTTTCTTTAATGGGAGAAGACAGAGAAAATTGATTTTTGCTAATGGAAAAATAATAACTGTCTCCTTGGTGAGTGTCGTCATTCACCTTAATTCACTGGATTTTCTGAAGCCAGATCTTAGGTCTTTATTGGGTTTTGTGTCTAATGTATGAAATTAGAAGGTTAGCTTTCTTTTTTCAGTGCTTCATTCTAATTTCTCCCATTAGGTAAATTTCTGATAATTCGATAAATCCAGATGACTAATGCTATTGACTGTTTTTTAAAAAGAGATTTCTATTGGTAACTTTTGTTTTGGTATACCCTAGATTTTCCCCTCTGTATCTCCTTCTCCATAGTCCCTGAGAGACATCACACAAAGAATTCCTTTAGAAAAGGGGGAAAAAGGGGCAGCTAGGTGGCACAGTGAATAGAACACCAGCCCTAGAGTCAGGAGGACCTGAGTTCAAATTCAGCCTTAGACACTTAACACTTATTAGTCATGTGACCTTGGGCAAGTTGCTTAACCCCAATTGCCCTCCAAAAAAAATAAAAAAAAAAAAGGAAAAAATTTAGCAAAACTGATGAATACATATAAAAAAACCTGACCTATGCTATGTTCCACCCACATGGGCACTCCCACTTCCCTCTCCTTTCCCCTTTCAAAAAAGGGGGCAGGTGTCTTTCTCTAGGAGCTATTGTCTTAATGATAAATTTTAATCCTTTACCAACTCTTCCTTTAGCTAAATCTATATCATTAACACATTTTTTTTTTTTTTGGAGGGGGAGAGGGTGAGGGAGGTAGCAATAGTTGGGACCAGGGTAACTTAAGCAGCATATGTTTGTTTGGGGAAAATCTGATCTCTGGTCCTGAATTGGTTATGGTTGGCATGCTTCATAGCTAATTAGGTGCTTGATATCCACTTCTCTGCTAATTAGTGATCCATCTTAGCAATTTGGGATGACTTTTGAGTATGGCAGTCAAAGTTAGAGAAAACACTTGTTCAGTTTTGTTCTCTACTTTTAAATTTCATAAAGTCCATTTAATTCAGGTTGTAAATTCCCATTTAGGTTTACTTTAAAATTAAGATTAAGTAAGGAGGAAACGGGATTCATTAATTGGTCCCTGTTTTGCTGGTTACTCACCACAGAGGGAAATTTTTCTTTAATTGTCCTAGTCAGGCAAACTTCTCAAAATAGTCATGCCTGATCTATAAAGAAGGAGAGACCAATTATGTTTTTTCCGTACTTTAGGATGGAATTGGAGAGCCAATTAAAGCATTTAAAAATGAGTATTCAGGAGCAATGTCTTGGAAGTTGACAACACACATTCTGAAACTGACAAATGTTCATATTCAGTAACCTGCCCAAATGCTTGCAATTAAATGTCTCCTATCTTTAACTAGCCAAATGGGCCCTGCCCACATTCAGTGTTCATATACTTTGAAAATAAGCTTGTAGTAATGTAAATATGAAATTATATTAGATTTGAACCGAGTGTCAAATCATAGGGCTACCAGTAGACACTTTTGTTTTTGTTGTTGCAGTAGGGATAGTCACTTCTAAAAAAAGTTTTTATTATATAGATTATGTCATGTTATTCCTGCTCAGAAATCTTATGCAGTTTCCTTTTTTCCTGTTTAATAAAGTTCATCCTCATTTGACACAGTTAAGACTTTTTCCAATCTGATGACATATTTCTTTTCCAGTTTTATCTTATATTTTTTGGGGAAAAAGTTAAACATTTTTGTTGATGACTTTAGGTGATTTTTTTGGCCAAGCATTAAAAAAAAAAAAACAACAAAACCCAACTCTTCCTCCCATTAACAGCAACCCCCTACCCACAGCTACCTCCCATTGGACAGATGTTTAAAAGCCTGAAAAATAAAGCCTGCTGAAACACATTCCTACATTATCCATGTCTGAAAATGTGTGTCCTTTTTCTTTATTTTGAGTTCATCCCCTCTGCCGGCAGGTATAATGTGTTCCATTTTTGGTTTTTGGCACTCATGATTGTGTTGATCAAAGTTCTAGTCTTTCAAAGTCATTTTTCCCTATAGTGTTGTCCTCATATACACTTCTCCTTGTTTTATGCATCATTTTATAGAGTTCTTCCAAGTTTCCTCTGAAAGTGTCCATTTTATTGTTTTTTATGGCACAATAACATTGCATTCCATTTGTCACATTTATTTTTGAATTTGTCTCCTCACCCCTTCCCTATTACCTTCTCTTGTAGCAAAGATTAAAAAAAATATTGTGCAAAACCAACCTTATCTGTGACAGTAAATTCTCAACATTCATTTTCTTCCATCTTTCCAAGGACCAGTTTTGGTCTTTATAAATAAGGCATATTTTTTGGTAGTGATTCCCATTCTCATTGTTCTTATTATGGATATTGATTTTTTCCTGATTCTGCTTACTTTGCTCTATATTAGTTCATAAAAGTCTTGTCACATTTTCTCTGAATTCCTCATTCATTGTTTTTTACTGGACAGTGATTTTTTATCAACTTATTGGTTAATTTCTTTATTTTATATATTATATATTTATTGTATTATTTCTTTATAAAATATATATTTTATTATAGCACAATTTGTTTAGCTATTTCCCCTGTTGGTATAACCTTAGCCCTTTATTCTTTCTTATTCTCCCTCCCCCCCTTTTTTTCCAGCCAAACCGGATTACTCTCTGCTTCCTAGATACTCTCTGTTTTAATATGCTCCTGTATCTTTGTTCCAGTTGTTCTTTATACTTGGAATGTCTTCTTATTGTTGATTTCATTTCCAACTATTATTTTTTTAAAATAAAAAATATATGTTGATATAGTTTTGTTATCTGGGTGGCATGGTGGATAGTGTTGAACTTGGGGGTTACTAATATCTGAATTCATATAACACTTTAGACAACTAGCTGTGTAACCCTGGGCAAATTTCTCTTAGTCTTTGTTTTCCCATCTGTAAAATGGGTATAATAAATTTCGACTTTGTAGGGTTGCTATGAGGATCATATGAGATACATGTACTGCACTTTGCAAACTTTAAAGTGCTATATAAATGCTATTATTATTTTTGTTATTACTTTCTCTTGGCTTTGTTTCCTTCATCCTGTATCACTTCTTGTTTCTCTGAATTCTAAATATTTGTCATTCCTTATGTTCCAGAAAAATCTCATCATATTAATATGTCATAATTTCTTAATTTATGCTCCAGTTTTCATGCATTTCTATAACAAATAATGCTTTTGCCATTTAGAAAAAACAAACACACCATAGAGGTTTTTCCTTGGTGTCAGCCTTCTTGGGGTATAGTACTAATGGTGAAATCTATGAGTTAGTGGGATGAACAGTTTTGTAACTTTGTGTGCGTGATTCTAAATGGTTTTCTAAAACTGGTTGACCCATTTAATAGCTTCAGAAATTTTGAAAACTTTTTCTCCTTTGACCACTTTTCTTTCCAGGGAATAGCTCTTAATTTTGTAAGTTTGTGTCTGTTCCACATTAATTTTGGATGTCAGATGTGATCAGTGATATTTAACTTGATTTTTTTTCTTGATCTACACATTTTTATCCTGGTTATTGTTACATTGAATTTATTTGTGCAAATACCCCTTTAATTTTTATGTAATGAAAGTAACCTTTTTCTCTTTCGTAATTTAAATAAAAAGTCCTTTAGTTGCAAAAAGCTTTACTCTATGAATAGTTGTGAAAGATACAGTCTTCCATTTCCTATTTTTTTCATGGGGTGTTTTCTTATATTCAGGTAGTTTGTCCATTTTTAATTTATTATGATATATGGTGTAACACGGTAGCCTCCACTGTTTTTTTTTGATCAGTTTGAACTCTAATTTTCTTAGTACTTCTTGTTCCAGTAGAGATCCTTGTATACTTGGTAGTTCCTGAGCACCTAGTGTCACTCTCTGTATATAGTAGGTGCTTAATAGCTGTCTGTTGAATGATAGGATGATAAATGAGAGTGTTATATAGCTTTGTAAAGGATAAAAAATGGGCTAGAAGGAGAGACCAACTTTCCACTGTGTACAGGAACACATGGACCAAGGAACCTAAAAGAAGAGGTTGGGAAGGAACAGAAAATGAGAGGAGGCAGTTCATAAGTTGGTAGAACATCTCCTGTACATGTTCAAATTATGAAAAATTTTTGACTTCAAGTAGAAATCAGATTATCAGGTGATAGTTAAAGGATCTGAAATCATCAGCGTGTTAGGTTATTATATTTTCTCTGCTCTGATTTTGTTGTTTCTCTTGTATTGCAGTAATAATCACAGTTTTGCTTGAAATGAGCCTGTGGAGGTCAGGTGTTTTTACTTTTCGCCATATTTTGTTGCATAAGTAACTTAAATATTTCATGATTATTTTTGCATATATTTAAATTTTTTCCAAATTTCTCTTCCTTTTCTTCCTCCAGAGGCTCTACTGGGGGACTCTGCTGGCAGTGAACAATTTCTTTGCCAATTTCAAGAGCCACTTAAGATGACTTTAAAAATGTGTTTCGTTGTTATATCACATTCATTTCTGGATCTAGCTCTTCTTGTACCCAGCGAACCTTGCCTTGTAACAAAGATTAAAAAAGAAAAAAAGCTGTTCAGCAAAACTAGGACATATGGACTGCATTAGATAGCATATGTAACATTCTACACCCATCGTCCCCCACCTTTCTATTGAAAAGAGGGCGGTCATTCCTATTTTTACTATCTATACAAGCACATTATAGATATTTGTTTTGTGGAGCTAAATCTTATTAATATAATTTGGCATTTTAAAAAATGTGTGACTGGAAATAGGAAGATTTTTATTGTGTTTATGCTGCTAGTTTCAGAACTGGCATTTCTCTTTTTGAGATATCAGTAGAGGAATAATTCAGTTTCATGCATGTGTATCTGGATACTTGACAGTCTTTAGAGGAAAATTTCCATAATATCTGATTTAAAGTAGAAATTTGATTAGTGTTTTCTCTTGAATATTCTTCCTGAACGTTGAACTCCCTTACAGAAAGTTCTCTGCTCCGATCCCTTTCTTTCTTTAAGACTCAGCTTTGGTGGTTCCCCTTAGGGGAAGTGCTTCCTGCTTGCCCCTCATTATCGTTGCATTTTTCTTCATACTATCTTATTTTTTCTTACCTTATCTGTAACATCTCCTTTCCCCAGAATGTAAGCTCCTTGTGGAAGGAAGTAGATGAGCATTTATTATGCCCTTACTGTGTGCCAGGCACTATGCTAAGCACTTTACAAATATCTCATTTGATTCTGACAACCTCCCTGCAAGGTTGGTGCTATTATTACCTCCTGTGTTGCAGTTGAAGAAACAGACAAACACAGGTTTGGTGACTTGCCCAGACAGCTAGGAAGTGTCTGAGGTCAAATTTGAATTCAAGTCTTCTTGATTCGAGGTCCAGTGCTCTATCCACTGTGCCAACTAGCTGTCTTGTAACCACAGACTGTTTAATTTTTCTTTATAACCTTTATGCCTGGTACGTAGTAGGGATTCAGTACTAATTCCCTTACTTCCTTGGCGATCTCTTTCCAACTCTAGAACTGTATAATCATTTATACTTTTATTACCATAGTATCTGGAGCTGTGAGGGACTTTGAATTTAGTTCAACCCTCTTATTTTACAGATTTGGAGACTGAGGAGTTTGGAAAGAGGTTAAGTAATTTGCCTGAGGTCACACTGGGCAGGACCTTGGATTCAGAACAAGGTTTTTGAGTCCAAGTCTGTGGATGATCCCAATACTATTTGTTGAATTTAACTGATCAAAAATTGGGAGAGGGTGATTTAAAGCAGAAATATCAAACATGCTGCTGGGCCTGTGACCCACATCCTTGAACCAGATTAAAATGTAATTAGGAAATATTTAACCAAATAATTAAAAATACATTAAAGATACTGTTGAATGTAATGGAATACTACCATGCTATAAGAAATGATATGTAGGTGGACTTCAGAAAAATCTGAAAAAGACTTACGCGAACTGATGCTGAATCAGGAGAACCTTGTACACAGTAACAGGTACATTGTGTGATGACTAAATTTGATAGACTTAACTTTTCTGAGCGATGCAAAGATCTAAGACAACTCCAAAAAACTCAAGATGGAAAATGCTGTCCCTATCTAGGAAAAGAGCTGTGGAGTAAGACTGAAGATCAAAGCATACTGTTGGCTCTCTCTTTTTTTGTTTCATTTCTTCTTTCTTATAGTTTCTCCCATTGGTTCTAATTCTTCTTTACAAGACGACTAATATGAAAATATGTTTTTTTTTTTGGCAATTGGGGTTAAGTAACTTGCCCAAGGTCACACGGCTAGGTTTTTGTTTGTGTGTGCTTTAAGTGTCTGAGGCCGGAACTGAACTCGGGTCCTTCTGATTCCAGGGCCGACGCTCTACTCACTGCGCCACCTAGCCGCCCCCGAAAATATGTTTAATATGAATGTATATGTAGAGCTGATATCAGCCATCTTGGGGAGGGGGGAATTTAAAACTCAACATCTTATGGAAGTGAATGTTGAAAACTAAAAATAAATAAATTTAACAAAAAGAAAATAAGTGCAAAAAAATAGTGTTAATGTGGTTTTTCAGAGTCAAGATATGTCCTGCAGGGATCTTTATGGGTGCTTTTAGGAGTTTGACCCTCCTGATATTAAAGAACTACTTGGGAAGGAAATCAAATAAAAATGAAGTTCTTTCTGGTATAGGGGATAACCTGGTCAGGAAGAGTTAACTCTCAGTGTAGCTGTCATTTGTGTCTTTTTCCTTTTTTTTCCTCCTCTCCACTTTACTGTTTATAGAATAAGAAAGATGAGTGAGCTTTCAGGAAACTCAGGCCTGTGGGTTAATGATTTCAGCAGTGAACTGTGAAGACAGTCTCAGGAATATTTCCTAAAGTTCAAGTGTGGCCACGGCCAGCAACTATGATAAACTGCCTGGGATTTTGACATCCACTTGGCTAGAAGTCTCAGAGATGTAGAAAAAGCACCAGGAAGGATTGATTACAAGTAGGATTAAAGTTGATTTAGTGAGAAGTATTCTAATCAGAGCCTAGGGGATAGGAATAATTATTATAATAGACATCTGGTATGTTAAAAGTTTGCCTGACACTTAACATGTATTGTCTCACTGGGTTGTTACAATACTTTTGTGTAATTGATTCTATAAGTATTATTATCCTTATTTAACAGATGTGGAAACTGAGATTCTGAAATGTTAAGTGAGTTGCTCATTGTTAAACTAATAAGTCTTAGAGTAAGGACTTAAGGCCAGATCTCTTCTGAATTCAGTAATTCTCTCATCCTACTGTTTTCCATGGTGTCTACAGCTGTGACTAATAACTGTTGGAGGTTAAAGAATAAGATATTAAATTTTATATCTTCTTTGTATTATTTGTTATAAAATATATCTTATATATTGATCTCTATTTAATTTTAACTAAATGTAACAATATTTATATATTATATATAACACAATAATAGTCTACATAAGATGTAGTAGTGTATAAAAATACATGTATGATATAAAATACATAATTTATGATACATATTATAAATATTATGTACTATTCAATATGTAATTATATGTAATATATAATAATATATAATAATAAGAATATAGGACCTACTATATGCCAGCTATATGGCACAATAATGATTTGCCCAGGGTCACACAGCTAGTATGTGTCTGAGTCTAGCTTTGAACTTAGGTTTTCTTGATTTCAGGGCCTTCTTCAGATATGCTCTGCTCTTTCCTTTGGTGTTTTTATACAGAGAGACTCTCAAAAAGTGCTCTTACATTTGAGAAATGGAGGAACTCAAAGGTTGAAGGTTTTTAAACTGCCTTAAATGAACTATGGCTTTCTGTCCCTCATTTTCTTCTGCCTTTTTCTATCTTGAAAACTGCAGATGCAATGGGGGCAGACCTGTCATTAACAACTGGCACATTTGTGGCAGATGGCAAGAGTCTGTTTCCACTTCACAATATTATCAACTTCAAGGTTTTGTCAAACTTCCTTGGAAAGAATCCAGTGGTATTAAAGAAGAGGAACTAGGAGAGAGAGCATGATGTAGCCAATCCGGTGTTTGGTCATGTTTAAGTGTGGAACTGTGGTAAAAGGCCAGAGCTGCCCAGGGCACATCCGGGATGTTGATAAAGTTTTACCCTTGAACCTGTGTGCAGAGAATCTTGGGCCCTGATTTTCTTAAATCCGCGCCTATGTGCCTGCTTTCCTCCTGATTTATAAGAAGTAAAGACTTTTTTTTTTAAAGTTTGAGAGTAAGACATGGCCTGGGAACCGAGGTTTCTTCTGGTTGAATTATTACCCACATGAATTTGAAGAAGTGAGGGTGAGTGAGTGGGAGGTGAGTTTTGGTAGCTGGTGAACACATCTTAGACACATGCTCTAGGGTTAATTGTGTCAGATCTATACGTAATTGTCTTTGTCCCCACTACCAGGGAGTCATTGATTGTAGTTAGGATAATGCATCTTCCTAGAGATGGGGATAAGAGCCTTTATCCTTTTTAGAGCCTGCTTAGTCTGTTTCTTAAGACACCTACTACCATTTGTAGGGTTTCATGCTTTTTTCACTTACCAGCCTCTTGATGATATTGAGAAGAACTCGGTCTACATCTTCTTTCTAAGAGTGTGACCAAAAGGTGGTTCGATGAATGGAGCTCTTGACCCTGTAGGTAGGAAGACCTGAATTCAAATCCAGTCACAGGTACTTCCTATCTAGATGACTCTGGGCAAGTCAGGGTCATTTATCAGCTGCCTTCTTATCTGTAAATAGACGTGTCCTCATCGATAAAACGGGGCCAATAATAGCAGGGTTTGTTGTGAGAATAAAGTGAGATAATATTGGTGAAATGTCTTATGAACATTAAAAGTGCTATAAAATATTAGCTATTAGAATGATCACCATTAAGTCTCTTTTATGAGCCTCAGTTTACCTATATCTAAAATGGGAAATATAGTATCTGTAGTACCTTCTTCATAGGATTATGGTGGAGCTCAAATCCCTTCTACCCAGTGCCTATTTGAATGAAGTGGAAGATGGTACAATGTGGAATGTATGTGGGCACTAAAGAAATCTTAGTAATAGAAGGTTGTATTTATTTTATGTGTACTTATCTCTTTACATGTTGTTTACCCCCGAAGTGCCAAACATGCATCCTACAGTACTCTTTAGAGGACTGAATCAAATTAAAATATAATTAGGAAGTATTTAACAAAATACATAAAAATACAGTCAAGCACAAGTGGTGTTAAGATGTGATTTCTCAAGCAAATTGACAACCGATCTGTGTGGTTTAGTGGCCACTGTTTCTCTTTAAGTTTGACAGTATTGGTTTATCTGTCTGTCCTCTCCTTCCCCACCTCCAGTCTCCTGAAGACTGGAATGACTTTGTTCTTTTTGTATCCCTAGCCTCTATCACAGTATAGCACATAGTAGGTCCTTTACACTTGCTTGTTCAAAATGAGAATGTATATACAATAGTTTTATAAAGTGTAACATTATAAATATCAGAAATTAATCTTATTTCATTCTTCTCAACTTAGTTTTATGATGTTCAGGTGGAAATAGTCTTAGGATGAGTCTCTATCCTGTTAACTATTCAGTTATGCTTAATCTGCAGACTGCCCTGTGGGTGGATCAGATGATAGCTCTTTAAAATATTATCTTCTATCCTGATTAGGAATACTCCATTCTCTTTAGTAAATGGGAGGATAGAGAACCATCTTCAGGTCTTATCACTTGTCCCTCAGGACATATTCAAGATTCACAATTGGTGAGAGTACCAGATAGAGGATCTTCCCAATGTCTTCCCAGACTTAGTCCTGAGCTGTTAAGATCATCCACAATCATCTATAGCTTTCCTTGGAAAATTCCTCCTTAAGTTGCCCCTAAAATTCTCTTCCAGATGGTCCTGACAGTACCTTTTGTGCTTATTTAACCTCATCCTCCAGTTAAGCTCCTACTGTGTGCCAGGAACTATGCTGTGAAGAGTTAGTAACAGATCATTGACTGATCTTTTAAATTATATACATCAGTAGATGTGCTTGTGCACACATAGGATGCCCAAGATGTATAATAATGAGGAGTCTTTGCTCACCTGCTCTTGTTACTTCTTGGTGAGTGAAAACCACCAAGGTAAGGATACCTCTGGGATGCTGTTTCATATTGCTTTTGTGAGAAACATGGCACTTTGTGTACAAGGTTTCTTATGGGTATGAGAAATTGATTATGGATATTATTTTGCTTCGGATTAAAAATGTTTAGGATGCCCCATTTTCCTCAGCTGCTGGTTGTATAATTCCTCCCCCCCACATCTGCATTGTTTCCTTCCACTTACATAGAACCATAGTTTTAGATCTGCAAGAGACTGTAGAGACCATCTTGTTCAACCCATCCATTTTACAGATGAATTAACCCAGGAACAGAGGTCACACTAATAGGAAGCATGGCAAAGATGGGATTCAAAACTAGACCCTCTGTCTCAAAATAGAGTGCTCTACCCACTGCTCTACAGTTTCTTTTTAGGATATGACTGTAGCTTTTAGACATCATTCAACATTTTGTTTATTTAAATTTATCATGTTGTATAAATTTAAATAATCAACATCAGTAAACATTTATTAAGCACCAACTGTATTTCAGGCCCCGTGCTGTGCACTGAAGATGCAAAAAGAGGCAAAAGACAGTCCTTGCCCTCAAGGAGCTTATAGTCTAAGGAGGAAACAACATATAAACAGATATATACAAAACGAGTACAGGATAAATAGGAAATAATGAACAGGGAAGGCACTGGAGTTAAGTAGGGTTAGAGAAGATTTCTTGTACAAGGTGGGACATGATGATTCATATCAAAATGACTTAACAACTTATAAAACTGTATTTCAGTTTTCCGTTGTTGGGTTTTGTTTATTAGAAAGGTAGATTTTATTCTTTGTTTATATTCATTTTTTCAGTGGTGTATAGAAGGACTTATTTAGCTAATGATAAATTTAACTTATTTAACTAAACACTATTGTCCTTTCATGGACATTGGTAAAGTTACTTCCCCCCTTCTTTTGGCTTCATCTTTCTCATCTGTAAATTTAAGTCTTATGATCCAGTAGAAAATAAACTTAATTCTATCTCATTAACTTTGATCTTTGTCCTTCCCTGATGTGGCCTTTAGGCATAACAGTTACCTCTCTTAATTAATAACTAGTGTATGGTTTATTTATGAAAGTTATTCTCATGCCCAATTAGACTTTGTTATTTGAATAAATGTTTGATTGCTGAGTGGAAAGGTGCTTTTGATTTTTCAGGGTGGAAGATTTAGAAAGCCTGAAGTATAATTTAACATTAGGAAAACAGTTCCTGTGAAAAAGACTGTGTAGTTTGCTCTGTGGATAGGAGAAGTAGACTTACGTTGTAGTAGGAAAATGATTTGGGTTCACCTTTAAGTTTTGAAAATAGAGACTTCTCTGTACATTTGTGGGCTGTAGGGCCAATAATTTTGAAGATTTAAACTACAAACAGTATAGACTCCTAGAATATATTTGATGTTGATTTTTACCAATATGAGATTTCATATTAGTTGTTATTTTTTCCTCCAATTTGAGACTTAGACTCCAAAAACTATCTAATTCATTTAAATGGAATTCTTTTGAATTCATAATACTGGAAAGAAACAGATGTGAGGAGAGATAGTATATTGTCATGGTAAGGGACAGGACTTAGAGCTGCAAAGACCTGGGTGCAAAATCTTTACACTCACTGGGCTGTAGGACTTTGAGCAAATTGCTTAACCTTTGTTCTTTTGTTTTTTCACCTGACAAATGATGGGATTGGACTCCATGGCCTCTTCCAGCTCTGTGATGTAGAGCAGAGGCGTCACAGTTGTGGCGTATAAAACTCCCTAGTGCTTTAAAAAGTAATCAGGAAATGTTTAACAAAATAAAAATAGTGTACAACAGAGATAATATTAATTTGTGACTTTCTCAGTCAATATGTGGCATGGAGATCCCTTTCTGTTTGAATTTGACACCACTGATTTGTAGCACATCTGTAACAATGTTGTTATGAAGAATAGATGAGATAATGTGTGTGTATGTATATAGGTATACAATTCACATGTGTGTGTGTATATATATCCCACAGATACATATACATAAATACATACATATATAACGTGTGTGTGTGTGTGTCCTCACAACAACAATTCTGCAAGGTAGGTGTTGTTGCTTTTTTTTTTTTTTTTTTGGAGGGCTATTGGGATTAAGTAACTTGCCCAAGGTCACACAGCTAGGTTTTTGTTTGTGTGTGCATTTAGTGTCTGAGGCCGGATCCGAACTCAGGTCCTTCTGATTCCAGAGCCAACGCTCTACTCACTGCGCCTCCTAGCCGCCCCTAGGTAGGTGTTGTTACTACTCCTATTTTACAGATCAATAAACCGAGGCACCAGTTAAGTGACTCACCTAGAGTCATACAGCTAGTAAGTGTTGGAGGCTGGATTGGAACTCCGGTCTTGCTGATTCTGTGTCCAGCACCCATCTACTGTACCACCTAGCCAGGTAACATCTTTGAATAGTGATTCTTTTAGAAGTGTTTTTTTTTGGGGGTGCCATAGCCCAGTGTTATCTTTGTCCCACAGCTGTGTATTTGAGGATGACTTTCTGCTCCCATGTATGACTGAGCAGTCCCAGAGTTTCCCATGCAGTCATGGTGGTTGTTTTCTAATTGGGGTGGGGGTGGGGGGTTCTTTTTCTTTTAATTTTTTTTTTCTGAAGTTAATAAACATGAATGGAATGGGTTTGTGCATAAATAGAAGACAGAGGATTGGAAATAGGACTACAGGTCTCTATTATCTACAGCTTGCTTTTCTTTTTAAGTATATGTTAAGTTCATCTTGGAGCTTTCCAAGGTGTTCAGCTTGTCTGTGCTTTATACTGACCTCTCTTCTGTTCTCTTCTTCTTGGCATTTTTTAAAAACAAGATGCCCCAATGATTCCTTTGAGTGTTTTTTTTTTAATGTTGCTTTCCTATTTTCCTTCTTTCTTCTTGTTAGGGGAAAGAGGGCAAAGAAAAGCAAAGTCCTTATATACTTTACATATACTTTCCTCTGGATATTAATACATTATTACATATATAATTGTTTATATTTTTATAATTATACATTATATACTTATATGATTTTTATATTGACCAGAAAATTACACACACGCACACCCCTCTCCTAAGCCTCTCCCCTTACCCCTGTGAAAAGAATTTTAGTCCAAAAGGCTGATCTTAGTGGCCCAGAGAAAATTATGTGTGTATGTATTTAAATATACACAAGTATACATTCATACAGGTCTTCCTAGATTACTTTGGGACCTGCCATTTCATATGGTATAATATTCTGTTCTGTTCTCATGCCATAATTTAATTAAGCCATTTTTCAGATAAGAGGGGCACTTGGTTTCCAGTTCTTTGTCATTATAAAAGGAGCTTCTTTTTTTAAATATTTTTGTGTGCCTATGGATTCTTTACCTTTCTTTTATTTCTTTGGGGTAGAGGTTATTAATGGTTCTGCTGGGTCAAAGGAGTTTGCACAGTTTTAGTGTCATTTTGGTCATGGTGACAAATTTCTTTCCAGAATAGTTGGGACATTTCAGAGCTCTGTCAATAATACATTAACATGCTTGTTTCCCTACAGCCTCTTCAGTAATTGCCAATTTCCTTTTTTTGGTCAACTTTGCCAATTGGATGGGTGTGAGGTAGAATCCTGAGTTGCTTTAATTTTGTTGTCAGTCATGTCCATGGAGTTTTCTTGGAAAAATAATGGAGGGTCACACGGCTAGTTAGGTGTCTGAGGCAAATTTGAACTCAGGTCTTCCTGATTCTAGGCCTGGCATTCTATCTAGTGCTTCTGCTTTAATTTACATTCTTCTAATTACTAGTGATTTGGAGCATTTTTCCCCCATAGGCCTATATACACAGCTTGGATTTCTTCCTTTGAAAACTGCTTGTTCATATCCTTTGACCATTTTCTGTTGGGAAAAGATTCTTATTCTTATAAATTTGAATCATTTCCTTATATATCATAGAAACTGTCTGTAAAAATGTTTTCCCAGTTAAATTTTTGCCTTCTAATTTTTACTGTTGTCAGTTTTGTTTGTGCAAAAACTTTTAAATTTTATATAATCACAGTTGTCCAATTTATTTTCACTGATCCTCTCCCTTCCTTGTTTGGATATAAAAGTCTTTTGAGGAGGTGGGAGATTTCAAAGGTTGTTTCTTTCAGGTGCACAAATTTTGTGCCCTCTTCTTGACTCATCTTATAAAACTTATTATTGGAAACTGACAGTTTCCATTGGGGTAATTGAGAAAGCCACATAATTCCAAGAGCATCCAAAAGATCATAAAATTGTAAGATTCATAGCTAGCAGGTCACGAAAGGTCACTAAGGTCACGAAATCCAACTCTCTTATTTTACACATTAGGAAACTTGAATCACAGATGACTTGCCCAAGGTTTGCAATAAGAGTCTGAGTCAGGATTTGAACTCATAGTCTTCCTGAGAAGACTCTCAAGTTTAGCACTTTATCCCACTGAAACATTTGTGTCTTGGTTCAGTCACCATTCGATGTAGTTACTGTGGTTGAAACCTTTTTTGTGCTTAGCCCTATCAATATTTCAGTCATAGGTGAATGGAAGTCATATTTGACTTTAAAGGTCAGAAAAATCCAGGCTTCTATATAGGATTTCTCCAGTTTCCAGAATTTACCTCATATTCCCCCTACTTTTCTTTTGCTCCTTTCTTATCATTCCCTCTGCCTGTGTAGAATAGCCCTTGATGCCTCTTCGTCTAAACATTAAAAAGAACACACAGTCTGGATGACTTTTCAAATGCTGGCATTTTGAATATGTGTGTATGTTTCAGGATCTCTTCCTAGCTTTGGTCAGAAGTCTGCTTCTGTTGTTGCTTAGACTTGCCATCACCTTTTCTTATTAAATTTCCCTGGTGTTCATGTGCTTTGAACTTCCAGCAAGGGTTTGTTGGGGAAGTGGGTTAGTGGAGGTCCAAAAGCTGAATTTCATGTGTTAAATGGAAGTCAACAAAGCAGTCCTGAGTAGTCCCTTGACTCTAAAAGTAAGATATGTGTGGGCTAAGTGAATTTGAATGGTGTCTTCCACCTCTTAAATGCTGTGATTGCAGTTTTTTCCCCTGTCAGTTCTTTTATAGTGACCAGAAAATTATCATGTGTACTATGCTATGTATAAATATACCTCCTGATTTATCTTCCTTTTTGGGGAGGCAGGTGGTGATGATAGGGGAAAGGATAGAACTTTTTGTGGTTGTCATTTATGGGTCCATTTGAGAGACTTTTGGATGTCTTTTCTTCTATTTGAATGTATGATCCTGGAAGGCAAGGACTATTTTTATGCCTTTATTTGTATTTTTATTGTTTGGTATGCAGTAAATGCTTAATAAATACA
This sequence comes from Gymnobelideus leadbeateri, assembly GCA_011680675.1. Taxonomy (NCBI): domain Eukaryota; kingdom Metazoa; phylum Chordata; class Mammalia; order Diprotodontia; family Petauridae; genus Gymnobelideus; species Gymnobelideus leadbeateri. Next base: position 139,602 of record WOXC01003711.1, read on the forward strand.
CATTGATTGTTACCCCCCAAAAAGACTTTGGATGGTGTCCTGGTTTTTAGGCACTTCTTTCTCTGGGTTCTTAACTTGTTTTGAAAGGGCTGTTTTCTACACTGTTATCACTTCCTAGATAAGATTGCTTTGAACAGGTGAATAAAAAAAGATAGATATGAAATGAAATAGGTAAAAGGGAGAATATTTCTGGTGGGGTAGGAAGAAATTAGGTGTGCTGTTGTCTTGGGTTTTAAAGGTTATCTCCTGGTTCTCACTGCCCACTTATTTCTCAGACTGGGGAAGGTAGAATAATTTGAAAGTAAATTAAATGTTACCCACAGTCTCCCCTGTGATTCAGAAGAGTTCTTTTGATTTCCTTATATGTGAAGGAGCAGTTCTCATTGGCATTATAAACAAACACAGCTTTGGGCCAGCCTTTGTTAATGAGTAACTCCTTTTGGCCAAAAAGGCTTGCAGAATCTAGCAAGGAATTCCTGTAGTTCTGCTAAGGTCTCTTGGATCCACGCGAAAGAATTGTGTTCCAGAAGACCATGATTTAATCTTGGTGGCCTTGAAAGAATTATTCCTGCAAATATGGGTGATCGTAGTCGCCAGAAGAGGTTTCTCAGAGGCAGTCTTTCCCTGGGTTTGGGACATCAGCTGTTTTTCTAACCTGTTCTTTAGGGAAATGTCAAAATGAAGACTTTTGAAAACTGAAAGAACAGGGAGAGCTTAGTTTTATTTGAATCCTTACTTGTTCACTAATGCTCCTCTCTTTGGCTCCCTTTGAAAAGAAAAGTGACTTCTTGAATAAACTTTATCAATTAAGCACATGAATGGGGTGAGACCTTTCTCTTTTAGCCCATTTACTGAGAGTTTGTTTGTATAAGTTGACTTTGGCTTCTGTATGTTTAGGGTTTGAAAAAGGAATAGATGAATTTGACATTTTAAGTTTTCTTTAGTATATTTGTTGCAGTCATTTACCTGGATCCATTTATTAAGGGTGTGTGTAATGACATGAACATTTTAGAGCAGTGTGGCACAATGGAAAGAGAACAGACTCTGTGGCCAGAAGATGGGTTCAGGGTTCATTTACTTGTGTGACCCTGGCCATGGCATTTAACCTTATTGGGGGTCAGTTTTCTCACCTGTAGAATGAGGCAGTTGAATGAGGGGGCTGCTAAGATTGCACCCAACTCTGTATCTGTGATCATAAGACCTAGGATTTAGGGCTACCAGGGTGAGTCTTAGTTGGGGACCTGGGGTCGTCTGTGACTGATCTCCCTAAGAAGTAAATGATTTCTGTTGGCTGTTGCTCTGGATAGCTGTTGTCATCATTAATCAGAGTTATTCAGGTTCTTATGAGTGCTTGACAGATTGTATGTTTTTAGCGGCTGGTCCAATCCTCCTTTTAGTGATGATGGGAAGCATTTTATCCAGATCACACAGGTAATAAGCCATAGAGCAGGCATTTGAAGCCAGATTTCTTTTTTTTAATTTTAATTTATTTTCTTCTAGTTTACAACATTCAGTTCCACAATACCTTGAGTTCGAAATTTTCTCCCCTTCCCCCCATGGTGGCATGCAATCAGATATAGGCTCTACAAATACCTTAACATTCAACATTGGTCAAGAATTAGTGAAGAAGAATTAGAACCAATGGAGTGAACACAGCGGAAGAAGGAACAAAACAAAACAAAGCATAGAAGAAAGAGAGCGAGTAGTTTGCTTTAATCTTCATTCAGAACTCTGTAGTTCTTTTTCTGGATGTGGGCATCCCTTTCTATCATGAGTCTTTTAGAATTAGTTGTCTTGGCTTCTAACCTTGCATTGCTGAGAGGAGCCCAGTCTAGCCAAGTTAGTCATCACAGATAGAATGTATCTGTAATTATGTACGATGTCCTCCTGGTTCTGTTCCCCTCATTCAGCATCAGTTTATATAAGTCTCTCCAGGTTATTATGAAGTCTGTCTGCTCCTCATTTCTTATAGCACAATAGTATTCCATTACATTCATATACCATAATTTGTCTAACCATTCCCCAATTGATGGACATCCCCTTGATTTCCAGTTCTTTGCCACCACAAAAAGAGCTGCTATAAATAATTTTGTACATATGGGACCTATTTCTACTTCTATGATCTCTTTGGGATACAGCCCTAGAAGTGCTATTGCTGATGAACCCAGATTTTTTTCTTTTTTGCTTTTCATAGGGGCAGTTGGGGTTAAGTGACTTGCCCAAGGTCTAGTATGTATTAAGTGTCTGAGGTCGTATTTGAACTCAGTTCCTCCTGACTCCAGGGCTGGTGCTCTATTCACTGCACCAGCTAGCTGCCCCTGAACCCAGATTTCTTGATGCCTCTTACTTCATCATATTGCTTGCATGAAAAAAGTTCTTATTGGATATTTTAGTTATCATATCACCTTTATTTCTCCATAATCTCCCCTCTGCCTCTCATAGAGCTGACCTTTATAACAAAAAAAGAAAAAGAAACAAACAAACACGCCAGCCAAGTCTGGCGTTACACTCACCCCACATGCACTAAATAAATGTCTCTAGCTTCAGCTAACATTCTCCTGTTCTTCTGCATGTCTCCATGTCTCTTCACCTTCACACCTCCACCTGTTGATAGAATTCTTTGTTCTAGAGCCCAACTCACATGCCTGCAACTCCGTCCCTGAATACTTCGCTTCCCCTTTCCAGCTGCTCCCCTCATCTTCTTAAGAGTATTTTGTCAGGATTCCTCTTTTATCCTTATTATATTTTTCTGTTTAGAGTTTGTAGACTAGTGATGCTGCCCTCTTCCTAATTATAGTCAAGTCCCTTGAGGATGAGGGACCTGGTGGGTTTTCCCTTCATCTCTATGTGTATGGGGGGGGGGGGTTTTACATGTACTAGGTCAAGTTCTTGAGAATAGGGACTGTCTTTTGCCTCCTTTTTTTATCCCCACAAAGCTCTTAGTGTAGCACCTGGCACAGAGGAGTAGGCGTTTAATAAATGTTGATTGATTTTTGATCCTGCTGTGAGAGGCTGTTTGGCATCAGTAATAAAGAACTAAGCCTTGAAACTTGGAAGATCCAGGTTCACGTTCTTTTTTATTACCACAGGCTCTGTCACCCTGGCTGATACCTTGAGCAAACTTGGCAGTTTTCTGAGGCTTATAAGACTGAGAGAAAGCTCCTCACGTGGGACCTCATATACCAGCAGGTCTAGGCCCTGTCCTTAGTTTAGATGCTGAAAGTAAAAAGAAAAAATAAAAACAATGAAGTCTCTGCCCCTAATGAGCTTTCGTATTTTACTATTAGAAGTTAAAAGTAGGGGCAGAGCCAAGATGGCGGAGTAGAAACAGCTCATCCAAGCCACTCTGCCCCCAGACTTCCCCCAAACTATGTAAAAGGGGACTCTGAACAACTTCTGGAGCCCCAGCACCCACAGAATAACACAGAGAAGCTAACTTCCCACTGAGGACAGCCCAGCAGCCCTGCAGGAAGTACCAGCACAGTGGTCTGGGAGCCAGCAGCGCGCAGCGCTCAGAGCCGGTGAGCCGAGGTTTTAGCCCCAGGGTGGCAGGGCCAGCAGCCGGCTGGAGGAACCCCAGAACACCAGCAGCTGTGGAGATTCCAGAATTATTAACATAGACATGCCTAGGACAAAGTAAGAGGTTAGTGTCCTATGGACTTTGGGACCAGTATTTGGGGAATGCGTCGGCTCCCTGCCCTGGGGGCTAGAAGCCACTGAGGAGACAAACCATTTTGTAGTTTTCAGAGGCAGCTCCAGCTCCTGGCCTGCATGCTAACTGTAGGGAGATCCAGCGATCAGTCTTGGGGGGTAATCGCTCTTACTATAACCTCCCTGGATCTGGATTGTGATCTGGGGTGGAAGTCGTGGGTGGGTTTACAGCTTGCCAGAAACGGAAGTTGCCCCCCACACGTTCGGGATGAAAATTCCTCTATCTGGCCTTAAAGCCATAGTGTGGCAACAAGCCCAAAAGTCAAGGAATTAAGTGGCAACATGCCAAGGCAAAGGAAACAGAAAAATGCAACCCTAGACTCCTATTTTGGGGGCATAGAGCAGGAAAAGGACTGTGAGGTCAGAAGTCCTGCTCCAAAAGCCCCAGGGGAAAACATGAGCGGGTTGCAGGCCATAGAGGACCTTAAGAAGGACTTTAAAAATCAAATAAGAGAAGTGGAGGAAAAATTGGAAAGAGAAATGAGAAGGATGCAGGAAAAGTATGAAATGAGGGTCAACAGCCTGACTGAGGAAAACAACACCTTAAAAAATAGACTAACTCAAATGGCAAAGGAGGCCCAAAAGGGCAATGAGAAGAAGAATGCCTTAAAAAGTCAAATTTGCCAGATGGAAAAAGAATCTCAAAAGTTCCCTGAGGAGATTCATTCCTTCAGAGTTAGACTGGAGCAAACGGAAGCTAATGACTTCATGAGAAATCAAGATGCTGTTAAGCAGATCCAAACAAATGAAAGATTAGAAGGCAATGTGAAATATCTCATGGGAAAAACCACTGACCTGGAAAATAGATCCAGGAGAGACAATTTAAAAATTATTGGGACTACCTGAAAGCCATGATCAAAGAAAGAACCTAGAAATCACCCTTCAAGAAATTCTCAAGGAAAACTGCCATGATGTTTTAGATCCAGAGGGCAAAATAGAGGTTGAAAGAATCCACAGATCACCTCCTGAAAAAGATCCCAAAAAGAAAACTCCCAGGAATATTATAGCCAGGTTCCAGAATCCCCAGATCAAGGAGAAAATACTACAAGCAGCCAGGAAGAAACAATTTCAATATTGTGGAAACACAATCAGAATAGCCCAGGACCTGGCAGCTTCTACACTGAGGGATCGAAGGGCATGGAATATGATATTCCAGAGGGCAAAAGAACTGGGAATGAACCCAAGGGTCACCTACCCAGCAAAACTGAGTATTTTGTTTCAGGGGAAAATATGGTCATTCAGTGGAATAGAGGACTTTCAAGCATTCTTGAGGAAAAAACCAGAATTGAATAGAAAATTTGACATCCAGACACAAGAAGCAAGAGATGCCTGAGAAGGTAATCAGGGAAAAGAAATCAAAAGGAACTTACCAAAGTTGAACTATTTACATTCCTATATGGAAAAGCAATAACTGTGACTGATGATATCTTTCTCACTATGAAAATGATGGAAGAAGGGTGTGTGGTCATATGAATACATATGTGAATGTGTGTGTAGATGCTTACAGTTATATATGGATAGAGGGCATAGGTTGAATTTGTTGGGAAGGGAGAATACTCAAGGGATGAAATTATGAGGTGAGAGGAAAGTGGCAAGAGGAGATGGGGAGAGGCAGGGTAGGTAAAATATCTCATGTAGAAGAAGCAAGGGGAAGTGGTTGCAAGGGAGGAGGAGAATAGGAAGGCAAAAAGGCAAAACCACATTCTCATTGAATTTGATTCAGGGAGAGAATGACATACATACCAAATGGGATATCTCAACCTGCAGCAGAATAGGGGGAAGGGGGATGAGAGGAGGGATGATGAATGGGAGGGCATCCTTGGGGGGAGGGGAGGTTGGAAGTACCCACTATAGAAGAGGGACAGGATCATGTAGGGAATGGACCAGGTGGGGGGTGGGATGAGTGGGAGGGAATTATAAGCAGCCCTGTACAATATATCTACTATGATAATGTTTTGCATAGCTAGACATGTACAACATATACTGAATTACTTATCTCCCCAGAGGGAATGGGTGACAAGGGAGGAAGGAAATGGATCTGAAATTCGAGGTCTTAACATTAAATGTTTCAAATATATATAAATACTCTTATTAATACTCTTTTGCTTATAATTGGGAGATAAGATGTGCAGGCATTGGGACACAAAGATTCACCTTCCTCTAATGGAAAAGTCGAAGAGGGTATGGGAGAAGGTATGGGAGAGAGCAGATTGGAGGAAGCGATATCTTGTGGGACTGCTATTCTGGGAGGTTGGGTAGGGGAATAACGGGGGGAAAATGATTGTAACTCAAAATCTGGCAAAAATGAATGATGTAAAACAGAAGTTAATAAAGCATTTGTTTAAAAAAAAGTTAAAAGTACTTGCGGTTATCCAAACTTGAAGTTTAAATGAAACAAAATGCCAGAAACCAGGATAGATTTTTTATGATGATTCTATAGCTGATATGTACAGAGGAAAAGATGCTTCATAGATATTTGTTTTGTTGGATTTTGTCTAATAATGCTGTAATAATTAAACATGCTGTTGTTTCTAGCAAAATTCTGCTGTTGTTATATCTCTGTTCCTTTGTGTTTGGATTATAGCATTTACTCACAGCTAAGGGCAAAGAGAAGGACAAAAGGTTTGAATCCTACTTCTGGCACCTATCGTTTGTGTGATTCTGGGTGGGTCACTTAACTTTTTAGGGCTCTAGGCAGCCCCCTAAGATTATTTGCAGATAGTCTTCAGTAGTAGAAGGTGATTCCTCGATGGTGTTTCCTTTCTCATTGAAATAATAGGCCTGTGCCTTATCCCTGTCCCTTTATTGAGGAGATGCAGCTAAGTGGCAGGTGGAAGATGATCTTTTACTTTGGAAGGCCTGGGTTCAAGTCCAGTCTCTGACACATACTGGCTTTGTGACCTTCATACACATTGGACGAGAGGAATCTTTACACTGGCAATGCCTTATATTGTGAGCTGAATTTAGAGTCAGAATCATTTGGAGTCTAATCCCACCTCAGATATTTTAATCTCTAGGTGACACTTATTTTTTTTCTGCACCTCAGTTTTCTCATCTATAAAAAGGGTAGGACCTATAAGGTCCCTTCCAGCTTCCAGTCTATGATCCTGTGATCAGAAATAAAAAATAAAATATTACAGATGAAGAAACTTAAGCTCAGAGAGGTTGCATTGTTAATACTGGTGCTTGAACCCCAAGAACTCTTGCCTCATATGTGTAATACTCTATCTACCATGACAAGTTACCTCCACTAAAGGCAGTAGGTGTTTAATTTGTCCTCCTAACTACTCTTTGTCTCTGTTCCAGTCCATTCCACAGTATTTCTAAAGCGTACCTCTGATCATGTCACCCCCTTGGGCAGAAACCTTCAACAGCCCTTCATTGGGAAACCTGAATATCCTCTATAATATTTGGCAAGTTTAAGGTAGCCCATTCGGTTTTTGGACAGCTTCAATTTTCAGATGGTTTTCCTTATTAGCAAGTTGAAATCTGGTTCCCTCGCTGTACGTATTCTGGGACTTGTTTCATTTGGCATTATATCATCTGCAGATAGGAAGAAAAATCTCACTATAGGTGAGCTCTTCTTCATTTGATCTTAATGCTGTACTTTATGGCCAAGCATAATAAAGTCTTTAATATTTCATGGTTCCCTGTGATAGCTTTTTGCCTATTTGAACCCCACCACCTACTCTTCAGCTTTTCTCTTAGTAGAAAAACATTTGTAGCCCTTAACTTTCCCATAACCTTATTCATTTTGTTCTCTTAAGAAATGGACTTTAGCATACATAGTAATTCTTTCCTCAACTGGATTTTTTTTTTTCAGTAACTGTGACTGTTACTTGTATTTGGGATTCATCCCATTTCTGATCATGTAAACAAGGAAATAAGCAAGCATTTGACCTCTGCTTATATGCATTTTATTTTTTATTTTTCCACTTCCTAAGTGATATCCAGTTTGCCTTATGTGTAATCTTCAGCAACACATGAATAATACAGAACTAAACTAATAGGTTGAGACAGCAAAAGGGATATTTTTCACAGCTCACTACTTAGTCCTTTTTTTAAAAAAAAGTGTTATTAATTATTGGAGAGATGGAGGAGTCATTATTAAGGCCAGGCAAGGACAAGAGCAGTTATGAATATAAAAATTATTCATAAAGTACCTCCTTTATTCACTTTTGTAGTTGTTTGTTGAGTGAATGAATGAATGAGTGGTTAGTTTAATAAGTGGAAGTCTTTTTAAAAAAAATTTAAAATTTCATTTATTTTTAGTTTTCAACATTCATTTCCACAAGATTTTGAGTTACAAATTTTTCTCCCTGTATTTCCCCCATCCCCATCCCAAAATATCGAGCCCGCTGAATACCCCTTCCCCCAATCTGTTCTCTTCCCCCCTCCACCAACTTCCTAGTAGGGCAAGATGGATTTCTATACTCCAGTGCCTGTATATCTTATTTCCCAGTTGCATTGTAAAACAAAACAAAAAAAAAACTACTTTTTTTAACATTTGTTTTTAAAACTTTGAGTTCCAGATTTTTTCCCTTCTTGACTCCTCATTCACCCCCACTGGGAAGATAAGCAATTCAATATAGGTTGTACATGTGTAGTTATGCAAAACATTTCTATAGTAGTTATATTGTTAAAGACTTAACTATAGTTACCTCTATCCTGTCCTGCCCCCCTCTTACTCTATTTTCTCCTTTGACCCTTTCCCTTTACAAAAAGTGTTTGCTTTTAACTATCCTCTCTCCCAATCTGCTCTCCCTTCTGTCATCCCCCCCTCTCACCCACTTCCCCCCTATTTTCCTGTAGGGTAAGATACCCAATTGACTGTCTATGTTATTCCCTCCATAAGCCAAATTCAGTGAGAGTAAGGGTGACACATTCCCTTTCACCTTCCTTTCACCTCTCCATTGTAACATTGTAACAGTTTTTTCTTGCCTCTTTTATATGAGATAATTTACCCTAATCTATCTCCCCCTTTCTTCTAATAGGTGGAAGTCTTAATGGCTCACTTGTGGCCTCCTTCTCCCTGTTCTCTTTCCTCTGACCTCTCTCTTGGGTCATCTATACTTGCTTGTCATTCCTTTTAGGGGTCCTTTCCTTTGCTATTGTAGTAGCACTTAGTCACCACCTTTCTCTGGCTCATTTTTTCCAGGGACTCCCTTATGGTGAGGTTACTCTTGTGTGTACCTTTTCAGAGGCCTACCAACTTTCCTACACCATCTCAGTTACTCCAAAGATGAAAAGATGACTCAGTCTGCTTGTAGTGTGAATTACAAGTGGGACTAGGCTTGACCTGGAGGTGGGGAAAGTTTTTAAGCCTTCCTTCTCCCATGGTTTGACTGGAAGCTACTGTTTAGGTCTTTAGTTGAGGCTGGGTCAGACAGTGTTTGAAATCTGATAGATTTTTTCACTATTCACTACAGTTGTGGGTTTGATTGTTTTACCTTTGATGCTTTGACATTCCAGGATCCTTCTGGATAGAAATGTTGAATTTTTCTGAACATTTCCAAAGTGTGGTATTTTCTGTGGTACAGTAGGTAGCTGTAGTAAGCCACAGGATTGGGGTCAATGAAAAAGAGAGGAGTGGGGGAAGGGAGGGAAGTATAGACGAACAGTTAAGAAGAAATGAAGAGAATGGATTTCAGGTTCCTTTTATTTAAGGAAGTTTATTTTAGGCCTTGTTTGTAAAGGAAGGCTTCTCAAAGCTTTAGAAGGGGAATGTTATTTTAGGAATGGAAGGGGGAGAAAACTAGGTAGAAAGAAAGTAATTCAGGGTTGAGTGGGAGGAAACCATAACAATGATGCCAGTGGGTGAGACCTAGGAGGAGGGAATCCAAAAGAATGCAAGTTCTCTTAAGATGATGGGATAGAGACAAACCTGGATGTGCATTATTATATATATTATATATCACCCCTGTGAGTTCAGGAGTGCACAGAACTCCCAGTGAGAAACTCCCATTGAGGTGCAGGGCAGCACCACTGTTAGTTGTCTAGAGCACTAAGAGGCTCACACAACCAGTGTGTGTCAGAATCAGGACTTGAACCCAGGTTCCTGGCTAAAAAGGCAGCTCTCTAACAAACAGTACAACCCAGTCTCTTGTAGAAGATACCAAATCACTGAGAACCAGCTAATGTTTCTTTGTGGCTCCCACCACCTAGGCTGTCTGGGGAAGCCTGTGGATCCCTAAGGGTCTCAGAATGTTTTCAGAAGGAAATGTAAAGTTTCAGGTAGAAGTTAGTGAAAATAAAGATGTAATTTTTTTTTCAATTCAAGTTTACAGACTTCAGTTTAAGAGCCTAGGCTTTACTGTAATACAGAAACTAAAGGAAAGGTGGGGTTGAAGCAGAGTAACTTGAAGCTTTGTCCTTCCTTTCCTTCCCTCCCTCCTTTTCTCTCTTCTTTTGCCTCTTCCTCCCTTCTTTACTTCCTCCCTCCTTTCCTCCCTCCCTCTCTCCTACTCTTTTCCCTCCTTATCTATTTCCCTCTCTTTCCTTCCCTCCCTTCCTTCCTTTTTTCCTTCCTCTTTTCCTCCCTCCCTCCCTTTTTCCTCCTTCCTTCTCTCCCTCCCTCTTCTAATCTCAACAGCCTTGGCTTTGGTAAAGTAAAGGTTATTATGAAGCCTCCTCATGGCATGAGGTGGAATCCTGGGCTTCTCAACATCTTGGATAGTGGGGTACAAGCTCTGACAGGCCCCACCAAGCTAGAATGACTGTTAGTACAGGCTGAGTAACAGATTTGTCCAAGGACAAGCATGTCTGAAATTTGGAGAAGCTCCTTTCCAGCTTGGCTGTATGCTGACGTAAGTTTTTTTGGCCATGGCAGCACACTCTCTCATTGTGTAGGGTTTGTGATCTTCATTAGCTGGGGGAATATCCCTGTGCTCTGCAGAAAACCAGATGGGAGAATGTAAAACTGAGGGGAAAATGTATCATGCTTTTGGGAGGCAAGGAAAAATGAGGGAAGTTCCTGCCATCAGTGCAAAATTTCTAGAATGTTTAATAGTATGTATGTATCTTTTGCTATAAACTTAACTGTCAACACAAATAAACAGAAAAGGCACAAAGTCTTACATTTAATAGTCACTTTTAACAAGGTAAAGCTGATGAATTAAATAGGAAGCAAGCAAAGAAAATGCTTTTGAGTTCTTTCTACAGCTCTGCCAGCTCTGACTTTGATTTCATTTTTTTTTCCTGTATTGTTTTAAATACAGATTTGGGCATTTTGTATTTATATGGAAAATTATAACCTAACTTAGCATTTGCTACAATATGTTTCATGTCTTTAAAAAGTAGAGCAAAGGCAGTCGGAGTTTTGACAGTAAGAAGTATGAGAGACCCTCTGCCATTCAGGCCCTACTTAAAGCTCATATTAGGATCAAAGCATCATAGGTTTAGACCAGAGGCTGTCAAACTTATTTGGCCTACTGACCCCTTAAAAAAATTGCTCAGTGCCCCCTTTTTATTTATTTATATGTTTAATTTCTTTAACCCTTTAACACTTAAAAAAAAGATTTGTGTCATTTAACAAAAATGGAAATTTCTTTTCAAAAAATGATGTACTGTAAATTTAATAAATTATTGTAAATTTGTCTTTTTCCCCTACACTGAACTTTTATTTTTATTTTTTTTTGCTTTTTGGAGGGCAATTGGGGTTAAGTAACTTGCCCAAGGTCACACGGCCAGGTTTTTGTTTGTGTGTGCGTTAAGTGTCTGAGGCCGGATCCGAACTCGGGTCCTTCTGACTCCAGGGCCGAAGCTCTACTCACTGTGCCACCTATCTCCCCTCTACGTTGAACTTTTGATGATAAAATATAGCATCATGTAACTGTACAGCATTTCATTATAAACAAGTCATTATATCCACATATTCCTGCCAATGCATACTGGACTTCCTGACAATTTCAGGCTTGCTTGCCAACACTTGCTTGTTAAGACCTGTTTGCAGATTTGACCACTGATCAGTTATAGCTTGTGTTTTGTGTGTTTTATTTGGAAAATAATGTAATCACTATGAGTTTAACTCTGTTATGCAACATGTATGAATGGGTTTTCAAATTTTTCTTCTTTCCTTATGCTTCTACCACCCCCTTATTTTTATTCCACCCCCCCCAGCTGTACCTGAGGCTACTCCCACCCCCCTGGATCATTCCAGTGCCCCCAGGGCGGTATCACCCACTTTGGGTACCTGTGATTTAGACTTTAGTCCTTTGAAAATCATTGTGTTCCATTTTACAGATATGGAAACTGAGGCCCAGAGAGGTTTAAGAATCTCTTAACAGTTATTTTTTGTTTTTTATTTCTTTGAATGTGAGGGAAATATTAAGTGAGAGAATAAACTAACTGTCGTGATTTATCATTCAGTTAAGTCGTTTTTTCAGCTGTGTCTGACCCTTTGTGACTCCTATTGGGGTTTTCTTGGCAAAGCTACTGGAGTGGTTTATCATTTCCTTCTCCAGCTCATTTGGCATATGAGGTAACCAAGACAAACAGGGTTAAGTGATTTGCCCAGGGTCACATAGCTAGTTTCTGAGGCCAGATTTGAACTCAGGAAGAGTAGTCTTCCTGACTCCAGGCCTGGCACTCTATCCACTGTACCCTCTAGCTGTATGTCATGATTTATGTTTTTTTCACAAAAGTGTTTACCTCATTTTCTCTGCTAAATGCTACATATTGGCGTTGTACACCAGTTGAAATTAGTTGTAAAGAAAATGAGGAAGTGATAGGGGTGTTTTTGATTTATCTTTTGAACACATGGTTTTCCCATTTTGCTTTTGAAAAGTACCTTTTATTAATTTTCTGTTAGCTTTTGGCTGGGCATTCTCATGCATTTTCCTCTTCCCTACCTATTTCCCTCTCAAGCTCCCACTTGTGTTTGTGGGATGTGGAGAGAGTGATTCCAGTAAAAGAGAGAGAAAGCCAAAGACAGCATGGTACAGTGGAAGGATAACCCATTGGCTTTGGAGTCTGAGTACCTGGATTGAGATCTCAGATCTCATATCTAGAAACCTCTCCTTCCCCTCCACACCCTACTCCAAGTTTCCTTATCTGTAAAAGGAGTGGGTTGGATCTGATGGCTTTGGAGATTCCTACTTAGTATCTTGCATCCTACATTTATATCAAAGTATTAAACTTACTAGTAATCTGTGGATCACAGGACTCAGTCCTGTAATCATAAGAGGGCTCTTTATGATCCTAGAATTCCAGTGATAGAAAGTACCTAGAGTGATAGGCTCATAGATTTCTATCAGGAATGGACCTTGGAAATCCTCTCATCTTCTATATGAGAAAAAAACAAAGCCATCTTCCCTAGGGAGTACCAGAGGAGAGTTTTGAACCCTGACCTTTTAATTACCAAGCCACCAGCGTTTTCATTATGTCACACTGCCTATCTGGTTTACAACCCTTTCCTTTTAATAATAAAGAAACTGAACTTTAGAGAAGTTTGAAGTGTTTTGAATGACTCATACAAGGTATATAACAAGTTTGTGACAACTTAAGACTAGAACCTAATTAGAAGCCTCATTTTGGGGAACTCCATTTCTTAAAACTGCTTGTATTTGTGGCACTTTTTTTTCTACAGATGGGGGCTCTGAAAATCATTCAGATCTGTTTTCATTTCCTGTAATTTCAGGAAGTTCATTTTATGGTGTGTGTGTGAAAAGAGAGGATTCAGTGCTCAAAAACGGAAAGCCATTTTCGTACTACAAGGGAGAATTTTGAGGGGAACTAGTTCATTTGATATTGGTGAGAAAAAGCTGAAATAGTGATGCAAGGGAACCATGGAGGTGAGAAGAAACGGGAAGTCCATGAAAAAGAGGAATTGAAGTTTTAGAAATATGTGAGGTGACATGGCCAACACTGAAGAGGGGGAAGAGGAAGGCCATTGTAGTCAATTGTTTAGAAAGGCATTTTTAGTTCAAGATGAGAATTAAGCCAGAAAAGGAGTTATTATGGGGATAGTGGTTGGTTTGGGCTACATTTCATGTGTAGTAATAGCATAGTTCTCTTGAATAGATGTTATTGATTGTTACTTACCTTGGAAAGTAAATAAAGTACCTCTTTATTCTGGCATTTAAGGCCTTCAGACTACTCTTCTGCCTTACTGCCAAATACTATCCTATGTCAGCAGTTTTGTGAGCCAGACTGGGATACTTTTCTTTGAATACTTTATAATTATTCAATTTTTCTACCTTTATTTGTTCTCCTTGTTCCCATTTAGAATGCTCTTCGTTTCCTTCCTTTACATTCTACTTATCCAACTCCTACAGCCAAATTCCCAACTGTTCAGTGGTTCTTTCCCTGACCACTCCAACCCATGATAATCCAGTCTACCTAACACTACCCCTGACTAATGCTGGTCCTTCAGTAAGGAGTCATATTCCATGTGTGACACATCTCTTAATTTTGCTATTGTTAAGTGTGCATATATCCAGCAAGCATCTTTTTTTTTTCCTCCCTCTAGATGGTAAACTACTTGAGGGTAGGGAATGAAAGTTAAGACTTGTCCTTGTTTCTTATGTGGAAGAAGTCATGATGAATTACAGTTATCCCTTCAACATCATGGAGTGTGGCACCCCTAAAATCAGTAAAATCCATGTAAATTTTTTTGACCCTTCCTTTGTACCAGAAGTCTGAATTATTATGGTACTAGGAGATAAAATATTTATACTTTATACAATACTTTACATATATTTTGTACATTTTGGAGTTTCTGAACTTTTTTTCCATGTCATTTGCTGGCCTTCATGTGTTGTCTGTGGCATCTGCAAAACTCATCCTAAATTCCCATTTAATTTCTTTTGCCAACTCATGATATATTGAAACTGTGGTGGAGAAAGTTGCAATATGGAAAGGATAACTATTATTTGTTACATAAATGGTAGTGTGCATTCTATTAAGAACAAGAGGTTGAGGAATTATATGATACTGCTTACTTGGGAGTGAGCATAGCTGAGCTGGGGTGCCAGCTTTGCTTCCAACTTGGAAAAAGTCATTGTATTGCTTCTCTTGCTTTCTGTTTACCCTTCTGTAAAATGAGGGTATAGGCAAGATGAACTTTTGAGTTTTTCCTTTTAGCTCTGACCTTCTGTGATTCTTTTATTAATGTTTTCACCTGCATGTGGCACAAATGAGATGAAATTTCTCCAAATCACATAGTTGGAAGGGAACCTCAAGAAAGAAGATCCAGCCACCTATTTCCTTTAGACAGATAAAAACCGAGACACAAGAGAGAGTTGTTGTCTTCACAGAGGAAGAATCCATCAATTTACCTTGATAAGCCATTCCAGTGTTTGAGCTCCCTAGAAGCCAGGGAATTCTGAATTTTTTTTTCCTGTCCAACTGAGATCTCACCTGTTTAACCTGTCCTTTTCTATTTGCTTGGGCTTTTGAAATCATCTCCCTTATAAAAATCCTACACATACTAAAAGACATTAATGGGATTACCTCTTAAACTTCCTTTTAGTTCTCTTACTAGTAAATCAGGATCTTCTAGTAAAATGTCTAAGCTACTAGTTGCTTGTGACCTTTCTCCTATCATTTCATTTGAATGTTGTAGTTTAATTAACCTGCTTCCTCATATCCAAATCGTTCCTCATTTTGCCAGACCTGCTAGCAGGGAAGAGAGGGGAGGTGGTAGGGGAATGGATTCTTCATTTAACCTGGGGATTTTACTATCAGCGCCTCCAAACAATCCTCTGATTCTGACCACCTTTAGTAATTTCAAAATTCCAAGGAATTTCTGGTACAAGAAAGCTTTGCTGTTCCCTTGTCCAAGCAACAGCTCATGAAAGTCTATATTAGAAAATTCATTCATATAAATACAAAATCAGGAAAAAATTGCTTCTCATTAAAAGATTGGGGGAACTTTCCTTTAGTCTCACCTTTTAACTTTTTATCACAGAAGCCATTTGGTCCTCTCCTAATTATCTTGGTAGCACTTTGAAATATCTTTCCCTCCCATCCGCCTTTAGGAAAAATGTACTGATCACTGTTGTAGTGGGTGGACAGATGCCGACCGAAAGGACTGCATGCTGACCCTCCAGTGCCCTTTTCCACTTAATATAAACCAGGACTGTTGGCTTTTTTCCAGGTGGCTTCCTCTTCGGCTTCTGATTTGCACTCAGTTTGTGGTCAACTGTAGAATCTTAGTGTCTTTGCAGAGGGAAAAGGGACCTTAGAGATCTTTGTGGTAACAGTGAGTGGAGTCAGAAGAAAGACATGAGTTCCTATGACAAACTTTGTCTCATTACTTATGTGACCTTGAATGACTCACTGACCTTCTCTGGGCCTCAGTTTCTTCATCTGTAAAAAATGAATGGCTTTAAGTGAAGCTTTAGATGGCTTTTGAGGTCTCATTCACTCCCTTTACATCTGTGTTCCTCTGGTTGTAGTCCAGTAACCCTTTGACCTGCTCAAGGTTTCAAAGCAAGTCAGAAGACAACCAAGGATTCACCTTTGTATTTATACTACATAAGCTCTCTTATTTTGAGGTTGTCCTTAGTGTTTATGGGGTTTCCTCTCAAAACTTGTAAAGATGCTAATAATCAGAGTCCTTCTATTTTAGACATATAGAGATGTTTGAATAAGAATGCTGTTGAGATAGTCCTAATTAATTTTTCCAAAATAAAGCCAATGACAGTTTATTGCCATAGAGTTCAGACCAAATGCAATATAATATCCTTATTTAATCTTTCCACAAAAAGGCAGTGCTAACCAGCAGAATACATCTGAAAACTGGTTACGTCAGATTTTGCGCTTTCTGTATTTCATTAGGTCTCTAGTTTTGTAGGAAGACAGTACGAAGTTGTGACCCATGTTACCAGTGATCTTTGAAAAAATGCCAAATAGCTCAACAATGAGGAAGAAGGTGAAAAAACTGAAGACTTCAAATTAGGAAGTGGTCTGGAAATGTCTATACTTTAACAAAAAGTATTAGCAGCTTTTGTGATTCCAAAAGTGTTTTTTTAATAAAATATATTGTCATATTGACCACATTTACATTTCTCCAAGGTAAAATGACTTAAAAAGAACTTGATGTCGTAAGTATGTTTTTGACGTCTAATGAACTTTTACTGAGTTTTTGTGTGTAAGACTGTGAATTTGGAAATAAAAATAGAAAACAAAATGATTTTCTTTTTGTCTTCTCCAGAATAGTAGGGTTGCTATCTTAACCCTATTAAATTTAATCCCCTCCTTAGAACATTATTACTCTAATTTGGCATTTTGAATTTCATGTCTATTTTTAGAATTAGCAATGCCATTTTTATCAGCTGTCTTTCTTTAACCTATCAGCAAATGTTGAATGAAAAAAATAAGTGACATTTATATAGTGATTTTATTGGAATCCCTGGCTTAGTAGGGGTTCAACTGAACTGTCATCTGTAGGAGACTTTTCCAAATGTCTCTTCAATTTTTACTACCTCCTCCACCTCATCCTTCGGTTACTTCATATATCATGTGTACCTTATGCAATAATAACAATAGTATTTTATATAATGCTTTTAAAGTGCATTACAAACATGATCTGTTTTTATCCTGACTACAACCCTGGGAAGTAGGTGCTATTGTTTTTTTGTTTTTTTTTGTTTTGGAGGGCAGTTGGGGTTAAGTAACTTGCCCAAGGTCACACAGCTAGGTTTTTTTGTTTTGTTTTGTTTTGTTTTGTTTTGTTTGTGTGTGTTAAGTGTCTGAGGCTGGATCCGAACTCAGGTCCTTCTGACTCCAGGGCCGGGGCTCTATTCACTGCACCACCAAGCCGCCCCTGTAGGTGCTATTGTTAACCTCATTTTATAGGTCAGGAAATACAGGCAGGTAAAGGTTAAATCACTTGGCCATGTCTTGCCCATTTATAGCTAGTAAATGTGTCAGTCTGGATTTCGAACTCCAGTCTTTCAGATTTCAGATTCAGTGTTCTATCCACTGTTTTACCTAGGTGGGGTATATTACTGACTTTCTGTGTTATACATTGTTTCTTAGCAGTAGAATATTTCTGTTTGTTGCTTCAGCATCCTTCTCCCCCTCATATATAAGGGCTTAATAATTGAATTCAACTAAAAATATTTTAAATGCCTATCAGATACTGTGTTAATGGATACAAGTTAAATTGATTGAATACTTAAATTGATTTAATATTTTTGGAAAGCTATAAATTATTTCATTTAGCCCACAAATTCATATTTTATTTCAATTAACATTTTTTCTCTCCTGCTTCCATTAAAAAGACAGAAAAAACTTTTGATATAAATAAAAAATAAATACTGAATCAAAGCAAATTCCCACAGTATCCACATCCAAAAATCTATGCCTCTCTACACTGTGAGTCCATCATTTTTCTGATGGGATTCATGATTCATCATTAGTCCTCTGGAATTGTGGTTGGTCAGAGTTCTTTAAAAGATCTTCCAAAGTTATTTGTCTTAACAGTGTTGTTGTTAGTTGCATAATTCTCCTGATTTTGCTTACTTCGTTTTGCATTAGTTGATATAAATCTTCCCAAGTTTCTCAGAACCTCTTTCTTTGTCTTTATTTATGGCACAGTAGTATTCCATTACATTCATATAATTTGTTTAGCTAGTCCCTTGAATTAACTCCTCCCATGAGCTTACATATACATATACACACATACCTATACGTAAGTGTATAGATATATATGTATACATACATACATATATACATGCATAGAGTTTTACAAACCTTAAGGTATTAGATAAATGCTGGTATCACCATCATCATCATCATTGATGAGTTACATCCTTTTGCCACTACAGAAAGAATTGATATAAATATTTTCATACATATGGGTCCTTTTCCTTTTTATTTAATCTCCTTATGGATATATCATTTCATCTTAATCCTATGATGTACATAGTGCAAATATTATCATCTCCATTTTACAAAAAGGAAGAAGATAGAAATGAACTAGGATCAGCTATTAATCAGAACTAAAATTTGACTTTAGATGCAGCAATTAATTAGCCACTTTGCTTCCCTTCTCCCCCCCCCCCCATTTATTCCTAGGCTATCATTGCTTGCTTTTCAGATTAGCTGTTCTTGGGTTCCCTGCTTTGTTGACTTGGTATTATGTTGTTTGTATACCCTCCTGGACTTAAGGCAGTCATCTATATAAGGCTTCTTGTCTTTTTTAAAATTCTCTTTATTTAACAGTAATATGGTCAAGACCGTACCTGTTAATCAGGGTATTCCATGGGAGGTAACTCCACAAATCAAAATAGACTTGATATTATTGTGTTCCTTTGGACTGTCCCTCTTACTTGGAAGGAGATCGCTTGGCATAGTTTTCCATGTTGACTGCTACCCAATGTCTCATGGTTTCTAGAGGACGCTTGAGACAGCCTCTTGTAAGAGAAAGACCCATGAACTTTAAGTCAGAAGACACCTCAGGCTGCTAGTGGAGCAGCAAGCACCCCAGCACCCCCAGGATGGCTGCCAATACAGGTTCTTAGATCTGCTTTTCTAAAGGAAAGCAACTCAGAATGGGGTTAACAAGCTTACTTTAATCAATCAAACATATATCGTTTACCTAGTTCAGGGGAAAAAGGTCAGCACCCCAAACTTCAAAGTATACAGATCAACTTCAAACAAACAGATCAAGGAGACAGGCTTCCAAACTGTCCAACCATTATCAATACCAAATCACAGTTACCAGAGAGGGAAGCATCAACATCTGGGTTTTCAAAGTTGGGGGGGGGGCTCTCAACGGCTGCCCAGAGTCTCATCTGGTCAAATCACACAACACTTCTCAAAGTGAGCCCCAAAGCAAAGCCTCCCATCAGGGCTTATATAGCCTTTTCCTGACTCAGAGAATGTAACAACCTTCTTGACCCACTGCCCAATCACAAAGTATCAAGGTATGGGCTTTCCTGAAAAACAAGCCTCACACCACTGGCTCCAGGTGCACTTAACCTAGGGGCAGGGAAGATCTTTAAATTTGCATTTCCATCACCACTAGTTACTGGTGCAATGACCCTGACAAACACTTAAACTCTTTAGTCTCAAATTCCTTTTCTGTAAAGTATTCCTTCCTCTGTAAAATCATGCCCATTGGAAAGTAAACCTGATCATGCCTCTTTAACCTGGTTTATGTGCTACTGAGAGAATCAAAGGAAATACATTTCCTTTGATTGAAATACAAAAATCCTTCCCAAAACCGCCTGTCAACCAAAGGTTATCAGCAGTTCAGTGATTCCAAAAGTTGTTTGTTTTTTTTTTTTGTTCCATAAAATAGATTGTCATATTGACCACATTTACATTTATTCAAGGTAAAATGTCTTTAAAAGAACTTGATGTTCTTTTAAATCTGATCTCATTAGTACATTTTTGATGTCTAATGAACTTTTACTAAGTATGTATGTAAGACTGTGAATTTGGAAATTAAAATTGAAAACAAAATGATTTCTTTTTCTCTTCTCCAAAATAGTAGGTTTGTTACCCTTAACCCTATTAAATTTATGCAATTCTTAAGCTGCATTCTGTTGGGCTTCCAGAAGGTATACAGAAGCTCATCAAGTTCTGTAGATGGTGAAATTGTAATGGTGGGCACATAATATCCCATTTTGTGTTTTTAAAATTTGTGTCAGTCACACACCATGTGTGAATTGAGCCAATGTGGAGATTGGCCATAGTTGACTGGCCAAAAAGTTGGCTTCTTTTTTGGTCTAAAACCTTATATTTAATCTGTCTTGTGTTTGTTTATAAATTTTTACCATAAGTTTTTTTTTTGTATCAATACCCATTATCAAAAATATAGGTTTTAGGGAACAAAGAAGCCCTACTGTGTACGAGGCATTGTGCAGCTAGATGTCCTGGGACAAAAAGGACTTGTTCCCTGCTTTCAGGAAGTTTACCTGCTTTATCCTGAAGTCTTTCATTGATATGTTTTGCATTAGCAAATACACTATGCTAAAAAGCAGGTGTTTTGAGTATAGTGAATACTACAGGCTTGTTCTTTGTGATCCTAATGAATTGGATTCCTTAGTGTATAAATTAAATATGGTCACTGGTGAAATCACATCATGTCACAAATAATCACTGTTTTTTGAGTACTTCTAGGCACTACTCCATTGCATTCCTTCATATGGACAGTTTATCATTCTCCTTCTCTAAGATTTAATTTGTACAGTGTAGTACTTTATCAAGAAATAAGAATATTTCTTTGTGGCTTGGTTTTCAGTACTCCAAGCATATTTTGTTGTATTGGAATTCAAAGACTATTTTAATCTTGTCCAGAAACCAAAAGAAGAGAAAATCCTCGTAATGCCGACTGTCTCCCACTTTCCCTTCCTCTATTTATCTTTTCTCTCCAGACTATTAGTAGTTTTGTTTTCAGCAGCACTCTTCCCCCCCTTTTTCCTCCAAGCCAGGATTAATGACAAATCTTTCCCCAAATGACTATTGATATTAGTAGACAGAATAATTATACTCCTGTGTATATGGAGTTCCTTTTCCCAAGGAACTTAACACCTAAACTTCATTCCTTCAAGGAAATGCTCACTATGTGCCTAGTACCTCCTTATAAATTTTGAAATGATATTATAAAATAGGCCTTATTATTTCCTATGAGCAATTTTTCTGTAGTGAATTAACTTCTGTTTTTAATATTTAATACTTCATGACTTTATTTAACAAAATTATCTATAAAGATGATTTCTCATTTGTTTTCTGGTTTTGTTCAAATATATGAATAAAATCAGTGGTGTAAAGTCAAGAGGGTCCTCCAGCCATCTAGGCCAATTAGAGGAAGAAACTGAGGACCATGACCCCAAGGTAATAAGCATCCACTTAATGTGCTGAGTGATTTGACACTTCAAAGCACTCTTTCTTGGGGCAGCTGTGTAGCTCAGTGGATAGAGTACTGGCCCTAGAATCAGGAGGTCCTGAACTCAGATCTGTCCTAAAAACACTTCCTAGCTGTACGACCTTGGGCAAATCACTAAATCCTGCTTGCCTCACTTTCCTTCTCTGTAAAATGAGCTGGAGAAGGAAATGGCAAACCACTCAGTGGGGTCACAAAGAGTTGGGCTTGACAACCACAATGGTGATCTTTCTACAGTACCTTACCTGCTGTATCTTTGCTTTAGTGGTCTCCTGGGAATTTTGTACCTGGTATTTCTGTGGCACCTTACACTTAACAAAGTACCAAGCTCTGTGTAGTGCCAGTACTATGGATCTCATTTTATAGATGATGAAGCTAAGATTTAGAGAGTTCAAAGTAATTCTTGAGTCTTCATTTTGAACTCAATTTTCCTTGAACCTCAAACCTTGAGTTTGGCATTCTTTGCTTTGATATCTTGTCACCCAGCCAGTCAACTTGGAAGGAACAGGTGTTAAAACTACTTTGCCCAGTGGTATCTACCATGGATTTGTCAAGCACAAATTCAGTTTAATTTATTTGAACAACATTCACCTATGTATAAAATACTGTGCTGGGTGCTGGGAATAGAAAGATGAAACTGAATGGACAGCTGGCCCTGGAATCAGGAAGATCTGAATTCAGATATGGCAGCAGACACTTAGTAGCTGTGTGACCATGGGAAAGTCACGACCATCATCTGCTTCTTTTGTATAAAATGGAGATAATAATACCATCTACCTCCCAGTGTGGTAGAAAGGATTAAATGAGATTATTTGCAAAATACTTTACAAACATTAAAACTCTATGTAGGGGGCGGCTAGGTGGCGCAGTGAATAGAGCGCCGGCCCTGGAGTCAGAAGGACCTGAGTTCAGAGCCGGCCTCTGACACTTAATCCACACAAACAAAAAAAAAACCTAGCCGTGTAACCTTGGGCAAGTTACTTAACCCCAATTGCCCTAAAGGGGCGGCTAGGTGGCGCAGTGAGTAAGAGTGCCGGCCTCGGGGTTTGGATGACCCGAGATCAGATCCGGCCTCAGAAAATGAGCACCCACGCATAAATCAAATGACTAGCCGTGTAACCTTGAGCAAGTTACTTAACCCCAATTGCTTATAAAAAAAACAAAAACAAAAACAAAAATCTATGTAAATGCTAGCTATTGTTATAATTTATTTAAATGTGTTTATGTTATTTACTTAAAAGAGAATGTATTCTTAAAGGTGGAGATTTTTGTTTTGTTTTAAATCCCAATGCCTAGCTCATGATAGGCATGGTAGATATTTAATATAAATTCATTGAATGAGTTAATTTGAGCAAATAATATATACCATATTTTAAAAAAAGCAATGACTTTATTTTTAAAGTTAAATTTTATTTTCTCAGTTAATAACAGTTGATTTTTCTCTTCCTCTCACCCTTTCCTGAAAATTGGAAAAAAAGGAAAGAAAAAAGAAAAACCCTTGTAACAAATATGCATTTGTTTCAATCTGTACCTTTGAATACATTCCCTGTCAGGAATTGGGTAGCTTGTGTTCACTCATCATGGATCCTCTGGAATCATGGTCAGTCATTGCATTGATCAGAATTCTTAAGTCTTTCAAATCTGTTTGTCTTTACAATATTGTTAGTTTATGAATTATTTTCCTGATTCTTTTCACTCATCTGAATCAGTTCATATAAATCTTCTCTGAACTCCTCCCTTTCATAATTTCTTTTTTCTTTTTTTCTGTTTTTTGAAGGGGTAAAGGCAAGGCAGTTGGGGTTTAAGGCACTTGCCCAAGGTCACATGGCCAGTAAGTGTTAAGTGTCTGAGGCTGGATTTGAACTCAGGTCCTCTTGATTCTAGGGCCCATACTCTATTCACTGCGCCACCCCAAACATTTAGTTTTTAAGATCTAGTTTTAAAGGAAAACAAAAACAAAACAGTGCCATAGCTATCAGATTTTGTTGTTCAGTCATTTAGTTTTGTCTGATTCTTCATGACTCCATTTGGGCTTTTTTTGGCAAAGATACTAGAGTGGTTTGCCATTTCCTTCTCCAGCTCATTGTACAGATTGAAGCAAGTGACTTGTTCAGGGTCACATAGCTAGTAAGTGTCCAAGGCTGGATTTGAACTCAGGTCTTCCTGATTCCGGGTCCAGTGTTTTGTCCACTGCCACCTAGTAGCCTGTCTGTCAGATAGAAAAATAAATACAGGTAGATTGAATACCAGTGGAAATTTAGGGGAAAGCCCACCAGGTTAAAAAAAAATAGACAAACCTCATAAGTGCTGGGGGGATGAGGAGGGAGTAGACGGCAGCTACTTATGTATGCTCTGGAAGTAACTATCTTTCTCCTTTTACTTAATATCTCCTGTGGTCAGCTTGTCCTTAGTTTTCTTTCTTCTTTGAAGGTAATCATATTTGTCCTTCCTTTCTTCTTGCCTCCCCCTCCTTGAAATAATTTCTTTTGGTTACATTGTATCAAACTTGCTATTTAATAAAAGAAATAGTTACAGTGTATCTAAACTCTAGTGTTTCTGTTAGTAATAAAATTCCTTCTTATGGAACAGAAACCTGATGTGAGCCTCCCAGGAAGTGCAGGTGTGGGGTGAACAGAAGATAGGGTAGATTTTGAAGCCTGTGTAGACAGCACACACAGGGATTTAGTATCTAAAGATGTGCATGGTAGCTGACATCTGGCTTTTAATTCATTGTGCTGTTCCTGTGGGTAACTTCCTTTTCCATTCTGAGTTTAGAAGAATTGAATCCCATGGATTGAGGAAAAGGAACCCATGATATTAGTCACCCCATGCCGCTATCTGTAGCTGGTGATTTCCGGACTGTTTCAGGGTTAATTTTATCTTACTCTTGCTTGTGGGGAAATGACACTGGACCTAGTAGCATCAATGAGTTTCATCTATAATAGATGGAAATGTTTAAAATGGTTCTTCTTTACATGCTCGAATAAGTTGGTATAAGTAGATATGAGCAAAGGGAAAAAACTCAAAGATGTATGCATATAAATGTATGTAAAATACATCTAAAATGTGATGTGAGAATGGGAAAGAACCATTTCTTCCACGCATACGCTAAAGAGAATTTCCCTTTAAAAGGAGTTTGGCTAACTCTTTAGACTTCCCCTTTCTATAAAACTTTACAGAAGACATTTCAGGGTGCAGTTTTCCACCTAATGCAGCTCACTGAAAGTGAATATGTAAAATAAGTGAACTTTATTTAGACTGCTTTTTAAAAATAGGCACTGCTTTTTTAACAGGGCTGAGCATGGAGAACTGATGAGAAGTGAAAACTGAATTCTCCAATGGGGAAAACCCTGATAATGTGATAAATGCCAGTGGGTGCTGAGAGACCTCAGAACCAAGGTCGTTTTTATGGCTTTGGGAATGGAATGATTAGGAATATCTTTGATTTTTTTTTTCTTTCTGATGCATTTGTGTGATGTATGTATTTTTAAGGAAATTTCTTATCCTCCATTGACATTCTTTTGTGGAAGACCTTTTTGGAAAAAAAAAATTTGTCCCTTCCCAATCATTTCTCTTTTAACAAAGAAATGCAGTTTTGTGGCATAAAGCAGCCCTTTGGCCACGCTGTGTTTTTATCCCTGACCCACCAACTCTCTGCTAAAAGGTATGTTTCTGTACCAGTTCCTCTGAAATCAAAACTGGTCACTTCATTCATTAGAGGTCTAGTGTCTTTTAATGTTTTTTTTCCTTTACATGATTATGGTCCCTCTGCTACTTAACCCTACAGAATTTCAATACAGGTCTCCCCAAGTTTCCTCAAATTTTTGAAGCCATATCTTAAGAAAGTTAAGAGTTGATACATAAAAGAGATTATGGAACACCTTAAGTAATTGACTGTAAACCCATGACTTCAAGTTATATGTTTTTTTTATTAAGTAATACCTGATTGCAGAAATGAATTCTGTGGGTGGTTACACAAGGTGTTACCATGTTTGTTTCAACAGACACCATGTTTTTAAAAAATGTCATCTTAAAAATACCTTCCATATTGTTTTGTTAGTTTGCTTTTATTGGAAACTGACACATAAATGTTTTCCTTTTTAATTTACCTAAAAAAATTACCTCTTAAGAACCTGCAGTGATTTCTGAAAACAGGTAAGTAAATAGGGACTACTAACTT
Organism: Gymnobelideus leadbeateri; assembly: GCA_011680675.1. Classification (NCBI taxonomy): domain Eukaryota; kingdom Metazoa; phylum Chordata; class Mammalia; order Diprotodontia; family Petauridae; genus Gymnobelideus; species Gymnobelideus leadbeateri. Next base: position 165,332 of record WOXC01003711.1, read on the forward strand.
CTAGGGGACATCAGGAAATGCTTTCCCTGGGAGATTTCAAGTGAATGACTAGACTGTTGTCAGAATGTGGAAATGATTACACCGTGGGGGATTCAGGATTTCCCCCTTTTGTGAATTCTAGAGGAAAGTTCTGCTTTTCAAAGGTATAATTGGGAAGGAGAATAAAAATTTAGCAATTGGTAATGAGATTTTAAGATTGAATTGAACTAGATATAATGTATTCTTCTACAGTTCTCTTGTCCTGTTCTTTTTATGTAGAAATGAGAAAAACAGAGAGGAGAGATTTCCTAATTTTAAGTAATTTCCACCAAAAAGGGAGGTTAGGAGATTGGGTTGATGTCATATAAACTAAAACCCAGCTTTCTATGGCTTGTTCTCAAACAATTGTGAGTTGGTGCCTCAACCTTAAAGTTTTGTTGTTGTACAGTCATTTCAGTTGTGTCCAGATCTTCTTTTGGCCCCGTTAGGGGTTTTCTTGATAAAGGTACTGGGGTGGTTTGCTATATCCTTCACCAATTCATTTTTATAGATGGAAGAAATGGAGACCAACAGAGTTAAGTGACTTGCCCATGGTCATACAGCTAGTAAGTAAATGACTGAGGCCAGATTTGAACTCAGGTCTTCCTGACTCCAGACCTGGTGCACCATCCACTGTGCCACTTACCTGTACCATACAGTAGGGAGTTCTTAACCTGGAATCTGTGATTTAAAAAAAAAACAAAAAATACCCAACAAACCCCAAAACTATTTCAATATAATTGTTTTCTTTTGTAATCCTATTTCATTTTGTGCTTTTAAAGACATTATTCTGAAAAGGCATCTATAGTTTTCACTAGTCTGCCAGAGTGATATAGGACACAAGAAAGGTTAAGGACCTCTCTCTACTCTGAGGTTCCATTATCCATGTGTCTGGGGGTGCAAATATATAGAGTATCCAGGTGGTTGAGGCTGGAGATAATGGGCAATCTGGAAGACTTTTGTATATCTTTGTAATTCTTCTCATTCTCCCTCATCCTGTACATTTTCTCCTTCTTTTGTTTATTATCTGTCTGTTGTGACTTTTTCCCCTTCTTTCTGTGGGTTTGCACTAATGGCTGATAGAGATTACCGTTGCTATTTTAATGATCGTTTACCTGCCTACAGTTCCCACTGGGGCTGACATTTGAGTAGGATGTGCTGATCTCAGTCTTTGTGCATTAAGCTGGGCAGGTGAAATTGTCCTCAAAAGGACAGGCTTTTCTTTCTTTGCAGCTGCCTTTGCTACTTGACGTTAGATGCAATTATTTTAGCATTTATGTAGTTGCCTGAAATTTCCTTGCAGCCAGCATAATAATGCTGCATGATTCTTAAAAGATTAGAATGCCACATGCCTCAAGAAGTTCATGTGCTATTTAAATTTCTGTGGAACAAGACCATGTGGGGGAGGGGGGGAGAGAAGGAAAAAGGGAGGAAGAGAAAGAGAGAGACAGAGAAAAGAGAGAGGAGAGACAGAGAGAAGGGGGGGAGAGAGATGGAGAGAGGAGAGACAGAGAGGAGGGGGGGAGAGAGGGAGAGAGAGAGACAGAGAGGAGGGGGGGAGAGAGAGAGACAGAGACAGAGAGAGAGGTGAGAGACAGAGAGAGTGTGTGAAAGGAGATGGAGAGAGAGTGAAGAGAGGAAAGGGAGAGGAGAGAGAGAGACTGAGAAAGAGAGAGACTGAGAGACAGAGACTGTGACAGAGTTTGAGAGAGAGAGGAGGGAGGGGGAAAGAAGAGGGAGGGGAGAGAGAAGAAGGGGGAGGGAAGGAGAGAAAAAGGAAGAGGAAAGGAAGGGGAGGGGGTGAGAGAGAAGAGGAAGGAGAAGAAAGGGAGGAGAAAAAGAAGGAGGGAGGGAAAAAGAAGGAAGAAGGGACGATAAGCTTTTGGTGTCCATTTAGAAAACTATCTTGTAGAAAAAGTCTGTTTTTTCCTTATTTTTAATTGAAACCTGACAAGATTGGTCAGCTTTTGGGGACATTATTTATATTTCTTAGTTGTTTCTGGTGAAAATGTCACTTTAAAAAAATGGTGGGTTTTTTTTTTTTTTGGCTGGGGAAGCAAGTTTTCCCAGGCTGATTCCTGAGCCCTCCCTCCTCACAAAAAGTGTTTCTGTTCTCATGAATAGTCAGCTTGGTAAAATATCATGCTGTTTCACTTTCCAGAGACTTGTCAAAGGTGACCTATTTCCCTGCCTTTTAGAGGTGCCCCTGTAAATTACAGAAAGACTACAGGGCAGGTTTCATCTCTCTGTTGTGTACCACAGGGCTTATTTTTCCTTCATTTACAGAAAGTTAGAAATGAGCTGATTTGTGTAAAAAGCCTAGGCAGTTTAGAAGTCTATGCCCATTTCAGGTTTCCATTTGAGTATTTTAAAAACATTTTTTTATAAAATATGAAGGTTTTTATGAGTTGTCGGAGTGGGTGTGAGTAGGCAACAACACCTAAATGAGGAATTGCATTAAAAATGTGGCATAAAGGTTGTCATCAGAGAAATGTATTACTGGAGAACAAATGGATCAGTCACATGCTCTAGTGGTATCCCTGACATATCAAGAGTATTTGAGGAAGTGCCACATTTTGTTGAGGGCTCTCCTTTATGCCATTTACATGTTAGGAGTCTCAGAGGATCAATGGGCATGGAAGGTTGTTGTCTGCATCATTGGAGGGAAAGCCCACCTTGATGGAATCACAGCCATTGGACTTCAGATGGGATGGGGATGGGGTTGGGGATTGGGACTGTGATTTCATTGTTGTAAGGAATCTCTGGGTGAGGAAACTGCTTCCATCAATGCAGGTTGCCACCTTGTCTGCAACTTCATAGTCTCAGCTAGTTGGCTGGACATTGAGAGGCCCAGAGTCTTACCTGTGGTCACACAGCAAGTTTGTATCACAGGTGGCATGTTGGAGTATACAGGAAGTAAAGAGTTCCCTTATTAAAACAATATTAGTCACTTTTCTGGATTCTTGAAATGATCAAGGAATCTAAGGTACTTTGATTGAAAATTTGTACCTGTGACTGCCCAGACAGGGAGGCACATGGCATGATGTAGTGACCCTGAGTTCCAAGCCTGCCCCTGACTCTTCTGGTATCTGTTTAACTCTGGTCCTTTCTCTTTACTATGCTTTGGCTTCATTCTCTTCATCTGTAATATGAGAGCTTTGGATTATATGGCCTCATGGCCCTTCCTGTCTCTTGAGTCTGTGATCCTATCATCTGTGGAGAGCCAGATGGATCCATCTGTCTGGTATCATGTCAGAACATGAAGTGGCACTTGGAAGACTTGGGGTCTGTTTTTAACTTTTCTGTCAGCTAGCCAAATGAGCTTGAGCTATGGTCTTCTTCACTGTAAAATGAGGGATTTGGGCTAGATATCTTCAAGACCCTTCTGCAGGAAATTCTGATTGTGAAGTTCTAGGACATCTGTATGTGTTTTTCTCCTGGACTCTGGTCAGTTGGCATTCGATTCAGCCATCTCCTTCACTACCAAGTGAGAAAGCAGCATCTTGTCCATTTGCTAACCAGACCCTACAAAATTGGCAGTACTCTCCCCATTTTAAAGTTCCTTCATTTGTTAAATGGAGGTGAGGGGGGTGCTGTAACAGCTGTACCTTGTTAACTCTATAGCCGTTGTGGTATGTGTCAGCCATGCTAATGAATGTTGTTCTTGGTCCCCTCTTTGTCCAATGCAGGCTGGTTTACCGTAGAAATGGGATAGAGCCTTGGCTGGAGACTGAGTTAAGCTGTAAGGCAGGAATAGTACAGGCACTAAGTGGCCTGACTTTTGTAGCTGAAGGCTTCATTGCTCTCTTCAAGGGGACTACCTGGTAAGAGAGGTGACCCTTTTTATCTTTCTCATCTGGTGCCTGCCTCAATCATTCCTTATTTGTGGTCACCTTTAATCTACCAAAACACAGGTTGGAATTTTTGAGAAAGGGCTTTACTGAATAACTAGGGGAAAGAGGTTAAAAATAAAGTAGAGAAGATGGAATTTTTACATTAACAAGCCATGAATGGAAGTTGCAGAGACACATTTTGGCCTGATAGAAGGAAAAACTTCCTAACAATTAGAACCATCCAGAAAGGAAATGGGTTAGTTTTAGGAGGTAATGAATTTCCTTCTCAGTAGAGGTTTTTAATAATTATAGTAATAATAGTAAAAAAAAGGCAGCTATATAGTACAGGGTTTAGAATTCTGGGCCTCTAGTTAGGAAGAGCTGATTTTGAATCTTGCCTCAATTATTAGCTATGGGACCCTGGGCAAGTGACTTAATCTCTGCCTACCTCAATTTCCTCAACTGTAAGACAGGGATACTATACAATAGCACTACGTCCCAGGGTGGTTGTGAGGATAAATTGAGATACTGTTTGTAAAGCACTTTGCAAATCTTAAAGCACTATTTAATGGTAATAATATTTTAATATATTAACATATAACATAATATAACTTATAATTTTATATAGCACTTTGGATGCTGTATAGGAGATTGTCATTCAAAATTGGGTTAGAGCTGGAAAAGGCTTCAAAGGTCATGGGAGTGAAGAGACAAAGAAATGTCGGAAGTCTAGATTTAAAAACCCATCCTTCTGGAAACGCAGTAACTTAGTTAAAAGCTACTTGGTTCATTCATATTCAGCATTTTAACACTGGTAAAGCACTATCCTCTGATTTGACAAGGCACTGTTGGCTGAGGACCTGCATTTGAATTTAGATTGCAATTTACTACTTGTGTGATCCTGGGGCTAAATCTATTAATTCTTCTGTGCCTCAGTTTCCTTCTCTTTTGAAATGAGAGAGCTTAGACTGTTGTTGTTCTATTTCACTCTTTATGACCTCTTTTTGGGTTTTCTTGGCAAAGATACTGGAGTGGTTTGCCATTTCCTTCTTCAGCTCATTTTTCAGATGAGGAAACTGAGGCAAGCAGGGTTAAGTGACTTGCCTAGGGTCACACAGCTAGTAAGTATCTGAGGCCATATTTGAACTTGACATCAGACCTGGTACTCTTCTCACTGTGCCACGTAGCTGCCCTGAGGTTGATCTAGGTGACCTTCAGCTCTTAAAATTGAAACTCAGTTTTCATAACTTGTAGCTAGATTTACTAAAGATTATCTTTTCTGAAACCCCAAGTGATCTCCTATGACCTACAGGTTAAAATATACCTTTTTTAGCCTGATTTTCTACAGAATGGCTCCAGGCTTTCTTTCTTTCCTTATTTTATATGCTTCATGTTTTAGAAGCAGCTTGGCATGGTAGGTAGACAGCTGGGTATAGTCAGGAAGATATGGGTTCAGGTTCCACCACTGGTACATACTGGACGTGATCCTGGCTGGGCCAAGTCATTTAAGGGCTTAGTGTCCCCAGGCAGCTCTGTAAGATCACAAATTACAGAATGGTTGCCTAGGTTTGCTGGTGGAAGGAGCTGACTCACAGTAGGGAGTTACCTTCATCAGTAAAATCACAAGTCCGAACAAGGAAATAAACTCTAGCCAAACTGAGCTCCTGCCATTTTCCATTCTTGTGTGACCTTTCCTGCCCTGATGATTTACACCTATCATCCCCTCTACCTGGAAGGAGGTGCTCACTGTGTCTCTGCCAGTTGAAATCTTTTTCTTCTTCCACGGATTAATGCTGTGAAGCCAGCCTTCTTCAGACCTCCTGTCTTAAAGTGACTTTATTGCTCTTAAGTTTCTCACATCATTTGGACCTCGTCTCTACATTTAATTCCTTATATTTTGCATTCTGTTCCTGTACATTGCTTGATTTTTCTCTACTCTATCCCTTTGACTTTTTAGGCTTGTTAGCTCAGTGAGGACAGGGGTACTGCATGTCCCATATTCATCTTTGAATCCTTAGCTTTTTCCCCCAAAGTAGGTAATCCCTAGGGGCTTGGCAGCTCTCTTTCCTAATCTTTTCACTTTACAGTTGAGGAAACTGAGGTCCAGGGATGTGGTGCCTTATACAAGGTCACACAGGTAGTAAGCATCAGGCAGGATTTGTACTCAGGCACCACACCACAAATATTTTTAGATGCTTGTTGAATTTGAAGATCAGTCTCTGAAGGCTTTGGACATGTCTGGTAAAGTTCTTTCCACATTCTTTTATATCTGTCTTAGGTATCTGTTTTTACTATTTCTTTTTCCTTAAAGGTACTGAAGAATGTTGGAAACATTTGTAGACAGACTTTGGTTTGACAGAAGCCAAAGGAAAACCAAACCTGGCATGTTATCTGGCAAAGAAACCTTGTTTGCTAAAACTTGGTTAGCTTGTAAAGGTGGAAATTTCTGGTTCCTATCTACAAAGGAAATGGTTACAGGCCATGTTTAACAAGAGTGTAACTTCCTATTACTCTTCAGCTTTTTAACCCTTTGGTGTTTCCTGTCAGAGAGAGCCCTCTCGTTCTTTAAAGAGGAGGCAGGTTGATGTTGATTAGTGTAGGAATGAGGCTTAACAGAATTACTTGAAACTTGCCTTTTTAAAATTTATTTTTCCTACTTGCAAAAAAAAATCCCATTTCCTCTGTGTATGGTAGCTCCTAATCAGGGGTGTGCTTGTAAATGTTTAGCCACTGGCTCTCTATTATTAAAAATAAATACGTATATACATATATACATACACACAGGAAATTTAAGTTTATTAACATTTTCTCCATCATTTTCTTAAAAGTCTCAAAAAATAAAGCCCTGATTTGTAGCACTTTGCAGATTCGTTCACATGTCTAGAACTAATATGAGTTGACTTGCGCACACTACCCCAGACTCTACTATTTTTCTCAAGCTGCTTACTATGCTTGAGCATAGGAGTGCAGTAAAGAGGGGTCTAGGGAAGTTGAAAGTGGTAATGCTGATCACGGACTCTTTTTAGACAGAGCCTTGAAGCTTAACAAAGATCTTTACATATATTAAGTCATTTGAGTCTGATAACCCTCTGAGGAAGATGCTTTTAGTATCTCCCATTTTACAGAAGAGAAACTGAGGCTTAGGTTAAGTGACTTGCCCAGAATCACTCAGCTAGTAAGTGTCTGGGGTCAGATTTGAATTCAGGTTCTCCTGGCTTCAGGCCTGGTGCTCTGTCTACTGTGCCACTTACTGCCCCGTGTCATATATTTTGTGACATTCCTTCTTTAATAGCCCTCTCTAACAAAGACTTCAGCACTTTTAAGGTTGAACATCTACAAATCCAAAAGAAAACCTCTAAATCATCAGTTCTGGACTTGGGTGCCTAAGGGATGAGTGGATAGATTTTGGTGGTGAGGGCTGTGACTTTTATTTTCACTAGCCTCTTAACTGAAATTTAGCATTTTCTTCAGTCTTAAATGCAGACTGAACATTCTGAGAAGGGGGCTGTGTTTATGAATGAGGGAAGTGGCCTCGAACTTACCTTTTTAAACATTTGTTTTTCCTACTTGGAAGATACCCATTTTATCCATGTAAAATGGTTTCTACTCAGGGGTATGTTTATAAATGTTTAACAACCGACTTTCTTATTTAAAAAAATGTGCATATGATGTTTAAGTTAAATCTATGTTTTTGGTTTCACCAGACTACTGGGGAGTAGAGAAAGGGGATGCTGTATGACATTAAAAAAAAAAACAAAAACAAAAATTTAAGAATGCTAATCCTAAATGGTCTCTAATAGTTATATCTGAGTGAGTAGTTTCTGTGTAATTTTGAACAATCAGATGGACTCTGACATTTGAAAGGGAAATTTTGCTAAATCCTCTCCTGCTGCTGTTGTGATTTATATGACAAAAATAATAGAATCCTCTGTCTAGAGGTAGAAGGGACCTCGGAGGTCATTTAGCCCAACTCCCTCACTTTACAGATGGGAAAACTGAGGCGCAAAATGGTTAGACAAATTGCTCAGTGTCACACAGTAAATAAGCATCATTACATCTTTTAAAGTTGTGGCACCTTAAAACTTGATTTGCTTACATTCTCTGGGTAACTAGAGACTTCCCGTGAAAAGGTAAAACGTTGTACCTGTGTTTCTCCATGTCTGTGGTTGGGTGATGACTGTTGGGCTTTGTGCCTCTGCACCGTGGCCTCCTGCGGTCACAGGAGGAAGCTATTCAGGGGAACTAAAAAGCAGCTAGAATTTAGCTTTTTCCAGTAGTGCTGTTCTTATTGTTCATGAATGTAGCAGCTTGGTTCCAAAATAAGCATGTGCTAATATTTAGATGGAGAGAAATATGATTCCTTTAGGAGTATTTTTGTTTCTGACCCCTAAGGGAGGTATCATGGGTTAGTGGAAAGAGAACTATTCTGGGAATTGGGAGGACATGGATTCAAGTGTCACTGGTCCTGACTGTGTGACCCTGGGCAAGTCACTCTCAGTTCCTGCTACTAGGTCTGTTTCCAAAGATGATCAAGGAAAAAGGAAAAGAACATATGTTCTAAAATATTTATAGCAACTCTCTTTTTGATAGCAAAGAACTGGAAATTGCAGGGATGCCCATCAGTTGGGGAATGACTGTACAACTTGTAATGGAATACTGTGCTATAAGAAATGATGAGCTCGATGATATTAGAAAAACATGGAAAGTTTCTAGACAACTCTTAAGTTGCTGGGTACACCTGTATTGGTAGAGAGTTTCCTAATGAAATCACAGGTACAGCCATTTCATCCATATTCCTTACTGAGGGATGGGTGCTGTGTTAACCATTAGATTGATTAGGAGACCTGAGGATAATTGTGTATTTGTTGAAAAAATAACAAAATTGTGTGGATAGCTTACTTCTCTGAAATGTTTTCTAAGTTTTAAAATTTTTCACAAGATTATAAAAGGATGTCAATCTGAATTGTCTGCTATAGACTAACGAAAGCATTTCAAATGCTTTGGAAACGGTTTTTCTGCCCCGTTCCTTGTGCTTAAGACTTTCTTTGCATGTAGGAAATGGGGAAGTGTCACATGTAGTAGTAATAGCCTCTGAAGGGTCCTCAGGCATCCCACTGCACTGACAGTGCTTTGTGTTCAGTGCTTTGTCTTGAAGGAGCCCCTCCCCCACCCTTACCCCTTTGTGTATAATTTGGCAAACATTCCCTGGCAGTGGAGAAGCCCCTGATGGATTTTATGTACTATCCAGTCATTCCAGATAGAAAATTAGTATAAAATATACCTTTAATTTTGTGGCTGCTTTGATTCTATTTCTGTTAATAATCACAGTAGAGTGACTCTAAGATGATCTTCCAAATGTAATCAGGTCCTCCATCCAGGCAGTGGGGGTGGAAGCCTGGAGCCCCTGGAGGAAGAAGACTGAGCCAGAAGCCGGCAGCTAGGAAGAGAAGTGAAGGAAAGTGGCCTTACCCAGCCCAGCCCCTCTCCCACTGGACTTTGAATTTAACTGCTTGCTCCAGAGTTACTGCTTTCTGCCATGGGAATCTGAAGATGACTAATTAGATTTTCAAATGTGCAGACGTGTTGGTAGTAAGGTAGTAAGCTGTAAGTCATTGTTATTATTTGTAGTGAAGTCTGGCCAGCATTCTTAACTGAGCACTGGGGTGTGACTGCTGTTTTATCAGTAACTGTAACAAAATGAAAATGAGAAAGTTGTTTTAAATTCCCGTGGAGACACATAAATATACTTATTTCACAGTAGGGCTCTGTATGCACTGTGCTTTCTAGTGAACGTGGGATAGGTACTGTTCCCTTGTGCAGGCCTGGAACAGAAAACTCCCAGCCCCCATCCCTTCATCTCTCTGCCTCTTCATAGTTCTTTTTCCTAAGGAACAGTGCTGGTTGCTGCCTCTGCTGGGAAGCCTTTACCAGATTTCTTTCCCTCCCTGGAAGGTCAGTAGGATTCCTCCTTCTTTGAGCCTCTGAGCCCCCCAACTCCCTACCCCTGCCTCTAAAAACCTTTAAAATGTTAAAATATCCATATATTTTGAAGGTACCTTGTTTAGAAACTACACTTTTTAATACCTTTGGATGTGAAAGTACTTTTCAAAAACTTTTAAAAAGAATCCTAAGTGCTTCTCAGTCAAACTTGAAGATACATAGAAACCTCGGTGAAAATGCTGTATTTTCCTCCCGGTAGGAGCTGGCTTGAATTTGTTTGGCTGGTCTTTTTAACCATTTGTAAAAACAAATACACTGGCCTGCAAAAATCTTCACTCCTTTGCTTGTCTGCCTGCAGATGTTAATGGAACAGGTGGTAGGGAGGATGAACAGGGAAGGAGATGGATCACTTCAGACCTACTTCTCTCTCCCATTGTTTTTTTCCCTTTCTTGAGGATTGAAAGGAAAGAAGGATAGCAGGGAGAGGGGACTGTTAAAGTAAGATAAGGGCCCATGTCCCAGCAAAAGAAGAGAGGGTCTGTTTTTGGTGAAGTAAATGTAGAATTTATTCTTCCTCCTTTCTGTTCCTTTGGAGTTGGTTGTTACTTAGTACAGCGCTGAGATGACCTTCTATTTACTCTATATGTAGTTTGTATTTATACAGTATATTATATATGTGTGTGTATATATATATATATATATATATATATATATATATATATATAATATATATATATATATATATATATATATATATATATATATATGGATTTGCATGTTGCCTCTCCTATTAGAATTTAAGCTCCTTGAGATCAGGGACTATTATTGTTGTTTTGACCTTTTTTTGTATCCCCAGTACTTAGCACAGTGACTGGTACACAGTAGGTACTTAATAGATAGCTTGTTGCCTGCCTTTGCACATAGTGTCAAATAAATGCTTTTTAGTTTATTCCTTTTTTTCCCCCTTTTTGGAGGGGGGAAGGTAGGGCAGTTGGGGTTAAGTGACTTGCCCAAGTGTCAAGAGGCTGGATTTACACTCAGGTCCTCCTGACTCCAGGGCCGGTACTCTATTCACTGTACCACCTAGCCACCCCTTTTTGTTTTATTCCTGATTTGGGAAATGGACAGGAGATGAAAAATATGAGAGGCTGTGGCTTGCCCTTTGCCTGTCATTCTTTCCTCCTGCCTCTAGCTAAGCACTATCTACCTTAGTCTACAGTCTCCCTCCTTCTCCCCCCCCCCCTGCCCCCGCCCAGCCACACAGGAGGCCAGTGATCAGCAAAAGTATTTAGAAAGGAAATGGAAATTTCAGCCTTGACATCAGTGCTGGTCCTTACCCTGTGCCTTCCACCTCGAGGCAGCTAGCTCACTGGTGTAGAATTCTAAGGTGTGATACCTGCTGCCCTGTGCAGTCAGTATGTTTGAGGGAAACACCTTAGCAACTGCATGCATCTGTATTCCAGGGGAAGCTTAGGCTGGCCTAAGCCCAGGTAAAAGGCTCTCAGTCATGCTACCTGTGCAGGTTCAGGTCTTGAGCCTGAGACACTTCTGTCTCTTTGATTGCTATCTTCCTTATTTCTAAAGTTTGAGAGCCCCAGCGTTTATAGGAACTGTTGAAACCACTCAGTGATTTTTTAATCTTACATTATAAGGGAAGAAATAAAATCACATGGAGTTTGTCTTCAGAGTTTACAAGCTTCACAGCTCCTTGACTTGGGTGAAAAATGATTTCTACTGGTGGAGTAGAAATGTTCATGAGTTTTGGAAATCTCTCTCTGCTTGGGAACCTCCTGACAAGGGTGAACTGACAAATATTTTGTCCTCATTCACCTTTTCATGGTTAAGTGTTAAATTTGTAGCATGTGTGTCTGTCAGCAAGCATTTACTAAACACTCGAGACCTGCCAGGCATTATACCAGAATACTCTGTCAGAAAGACAAATGTAAGACAATCCTTGCTCTCAGCATGCTTCTATTCTGTCAGGGTAGACAACATGTGCGTTTATAAGTATGTACAAGATATATACAAAACCAATACATGAATAAAATCAGAGCTAAAGGGCACTTTCAGAGTGGTGCCGATGGAAGGAATGTTAGAATCCACTTAGGTTGGAAACCTGACTGGGTTACTCACCAGCTCTGTTACCTTGGACAAGTCACTGAATCTGCCTTGCTTTCCTCATCAGATCAAATGAACCTGTTGGACTAGAACTTTTAAGGTCCCTTCTAGGTAAAAATCTGTGGATGATCCTATCATCTACTTCAACCCCTTCATTTGAGGAACCTGAGTCTAGGAGAAGTTAAATGACCTACATAGGGTCCCATAAGTAGTTTAGTTACTATAAGACCAGGGAGCTGTCAAGAAGTTGGTTAGTACAGAGGGTGTGTCTGGTGTGAATATCATCGACCATAGAACTGGGGTCTGTTTTGAGTGCTTGATGCTTGCATAAGAGAAAGTATTGTAAGATACTTCCTTCCCTGTGGATGGCTAAATTCTGGAGTTGGAGGTCTAAGTGCCTGGGGTGTGGGGAGAGAAGGTGGCAGAGCAAGGAGACAGATTTAATTCTTTTCATTAATTTGTTTCTTCTGCCAACTCCCTCCCCCCCAAAAAAAAGAAAATGTGTATTGACTAGCTGTGGAATATTAGAGACCCTCATTGGTTTTAATCCAATTCATACACACACACATACACACACGTACTTTTTCTTTTCTTTTTTTCTTATTGGAGGGGGGAGGGCAGGGCAGTTTTTGGGTTAAGTGACTTGCCCAAGGTCACACGGCTAGTAAGTGTTGAGTGTCAGAGGCCGTATTTGAACTCAGGTCCTCCTGACTCCAGGTCAGTGCTCTATTCACTGTGCCACCTAGCCACCCCACATGCATACTTTTAAAAGAGAAGGATTTCAGTAGACAGAATTCTGGACATATAGTATGATACAGGCACAGGGAGGAGGTGGGGAAGAAGCAACCATGGGAAAGTGGAAGGTGGACAGGATTGGGAGTTAGGGGAACTGGGTTTGAATCCCAGTTCTGTGCCATCTTGGGTAAATAATTTAATCCTCATCTGTCAAATTAGGGGGTTGGATCCCCTCATGATGGCAGCCTTTGAAGTGCCTTCTGGCTTGAAATCTCTGATCCTCTGTGGACTGGGAAAAGGTTGGGAAACCCATAAGTCATTTATTTCTGACTTGTGTAGATAAAATTTGAGGAATAAAAGCTGCAAAAGGAGGATCTTAATTGAATCCTATTTTAAACCTGTTACCCTAAGGGCTTCCCTGGATCCCTTCCCTACAAGGTCATGTTGTTTTAGGAAGTTAAAAATTGGGAGGCTCAACACATATCCATGTTATACAACATTTTATGCAATAGCTATGTGTTTACTGTGATGGTCCAGTGTATTTCCTAGCATTCCCTTCCACCCCTCTCCTTCATTTGAATTGGTTGTAATTTTAGGGGTGGCTTGCATGGGCACTGTAGCCACCAAGGGTTTTTAACTCTGGCAGAGGCTGTGCAGGTGGCTGATTCTTGGCTTTACCCGATTCTGGTTCAAAATATTTCTTGCTGAGAGATTTTTCTTACTGGTTTTGGGTTGAAGGGAGAACTGAGGAGGGGGAGCATTAGGAAAGAGTCCTCTTTAGGGGAAGAAAAATCACTGTCTGAACTTCTTCCTGAGTGGGCATTGTACTAGGGTAGTTAATGGGTTTTCCAATCAGTGGATACCAAACTGATTTTTTAAAAATAGATTGGAGTAGTTATTAACAGCAGATGGATTTAATTCTTCAGTCTTAGGGACAAAAGACTGTATTTGGGAATCTCTGAAATGCATTCAGGATGGACACATTACAGTCTGAAAAGGCTTCTGACCACTCTTTCTTGTCCTGATAGTCAAGGGGTAAAACTCAAGTAGTCCTTGTGTTAGGAAGAAGATAAAGTTTTAAAATGGAAGATAATATATATATATATATATATATATATATATATATGTATATATTATACACACACACACACACACACACACACACACATTTCTCTCCCCCTCTTCCTTTTCAAAATCACTTGGCTTGAGTTTTCTTCAGACTTTACTGCTGTGGGGAAAATTTTCATGAGGCCTGTGTGACACTAGGACCCTTTCATTACTTATGTTATAGCACTTTTTCTGTGTTTCTATCTGAGTCCTGTCCCATCTGTCTCTTCTTCCCTCTCCTCTTCATTTGTGTGTTTTCTCCTTCCCTCTCTCTGTCTCTGTTTCTTTCTTTCTCCCCTTCCTCTCTTTCTCTCCCTCTTTTTTTCTTTCCCTCTCACCTTCTCTCTTTCCTCAACTTCTTACCCTTGGCTACAGTAAAAAAAATACGACCCCATACTAAATGGATTTTCTCTTTGGTTTGTTGATGACAGGCTTTCATTAAAGTTAGAACCCCAGAAGAATTCATATAAGGAAAAAAAACCTCCCCAAACTTTGGATGACATTTCTTTAATAGAAATGTAAGTGAAGCCTACCTAACTGAAACTGTACACTGTATTAATGCTTTTATTGTTAAAAGTTTTTTATTACTCTTTTGTTTTCATATTGCCTAAATTGTTTCCTACATTTCCTACCCCATTCCAGAGAGTGTTTCCTTATGAGAAAAAATTTTAACAAAAGAACTTTTTATAAAAAGAAATAGAGGGGGGAAAATCAGTCAACCCAATTTGCTCCATCTGGAATAGGTGAGAATGTGCAGTGTGCCCCACTTGCCCCTGCTGTCCCACACAAAGGTGTGGGGGATGGTGATCTCTTGTCTCTGGAGCCAAGCTTGTTTTTTAAAAGTACTTTTATCTTGACGTGGGGAATACATTTGGAATGGTGGCTAAACTTGAACAGGATGCCTTTGGATCTTCCCCCTTTTTTATTACTTGTTGGATTCTGGACTCCTAAAAGTAAAGAGGGTCAGGCTGACCCTGACTTAAGATAGTCTTCAAAAGAACTTCATTTAGCTAGAGTGTGTTTGTGTCTGCCCTTACAGATTAAGGTTGATTTATGGGAGGTTTGTGGGAAACCTTTTATTTTTCTTCTATTTTCATGGCTAATAAGAAATCAGCTGAGTGATTTCTCTGAAGCTGCTGACTTGTTTTGAAATTGAAAGGGAAGGAATATCATTTTTGACCTAAAACAGACATCAGGGGACTAGAGTTGGTGGCCTGGGAGGTTCAGTATTTCCTTTCACTTCATTCTTTAGCACATACTTGAGAGGTTTCTGTGGGTGCCTCTTCTCTACCATTTTTTAAAATGAGATAAGTGCTCCAGGTTAATGTTATTATATCTAACGTTACTTTAGTTTTATAAACATACCGTGAAAGCAGTGTTGACAAAAATCCTCTGTTAACTTTATGATTTTTTTTAAAGTAGTAAGAGGCCAGATCAAAGTTACAGGATACCATAATGGATAGCAGGTGGTACTTGGAGGTGTATTAGACTTGGTAAGCCCCAGTTTTCTCCTCTGTGAAATGGGGAAGTCAGGCTCAGTGACCTTAGAATTCCTTTCCACCTCTAAATCTATGATCCCATGATGATAATTTAAGAAGGGAAAAACGGATTACATTTTGTGACTTTCACAAAAATCATGGCTTTAAGATTCAGTTTTTGGATTGGGAAGTTGGAACAGTCCTCAGGAGTTAGAGGGGGAATTTTATAGGGGAGATTTCTCTACAGGTGGGGTTAGCTTAAGCCTGTCTGTTAGATCTACTCTAACTCTTGAGATGGTCAGACTCTGAGTTTCTGAATTCTTGCTATTTGAATTGCCTGTAACTATAGTCATTGAATCATAGATGTTATACATACACCTATTTGTGTTTAATGGTAACCATCTCCATGGTGGGGGTGGGGGAGAGTGAAGGGAAGGAAAAAAAGTACATGATAATTCTGAGATGTTTGGAGGGAATAGCAAGTTGTACATGATAGATTTGCAATTTTGTGTGCAGTCGTTTTTTTAAAAATCATACTGCGGTGTGGAAATGCTTGTTTTGTTCCTTGATTGGAAAATAAGTAAATAAATAGATAAATAAATAAAGAATCATAGAGGATGACTAGCTCAAGGTTACATAGCAGTACCAGTATTTGAACATTTTATAGTCATGAAACATTTATTACGTGTGTACTGTGTTCCAGGGACTGGGCTCAGCGTTGAGGATACAGATACAAAGAATGCAACAATTCCACATCAGAATTTTCATGTTCTGCTGGGGGAGACAAGGGCATATATAAATGAACCAGTACCTACATATGTAGAACACACACTGGTTAAACACAAGGTAGTTTTCGAGAGGTTACTAGTAGTTGGGGGATCAGAAAAAGTTTCATGTGGAAGTCGATGCTTGACCTACCTTTTGATAGGCATGGAGCATGGCCAGTGAAAAGGCCTGGATATTGGAGATAGAAGGTGACCTGTCAGGAACAGAGATAAGTCTCGTGTGTGTGTGTGTGTGTGTGTGTGTGTGTGTGTGTGTGTGAGAGAGAGAGAGAGAGAGACAGAGAGAGAGAGAGAGAGAGAGAGGAAGAGAGAGAGAAATCAAATGAGGCTGGAAAGATAGGTTGGGGCCAAGTTGTAAAGATTTTTAAAAGTATATTTAATCCTAGAAGTAATAGGGAGTTATTGAAAAAGGAGAGTAACATTCAGCATTGTGCTTAAGGAAAGTCACTTCATTATGTAGGATAGATTGTAGTGGGGAGTTACTTCTCTAGTGAAGTGGGGACCATTTAGTCTGTGTCCTTCTGTCTCTGGTGCCTGAAACAGTGTCTTTTTTTTTTTTTTAGGGGGGAAGGCAGGGCAATTGGGGTTAAGTGACTTGCCCAAGGTCACACAGCTAGTAAATGTTATGTGTCTGATGCCAGATTTGAATTCAGGTCTTCTTGACTCCAGGGTTGGTGGTTTATTCACTGTACTACCTAGCTACCCCGAAACAGTGTCTTATAGATTATAGATGTTTAATAAACATTGGTCGAATAAATTGGATTGTAACTGACTCTGTGCCTTTCCCTTAGAAGGGGGTGCCTAAGGCCTTGTTTTGTTGGGAGTGGGGACCTTTTTGACCTTTGTCTTTTTCAGATAGTTTAGCTTGTTATTTAATTTGTCTTCTTTTGAGAAAATTACTGCTATCTAACATTTCAATAAAGAAGTTAACATATATCATAGGTTTACACTACACTGTGTGTGACCTAACATTTCTGTAGTATCCTGGTATTCCCCACAGTGTGTTTGGGGGTTTCAGGGAAAAAAAAAAACTTAAGGCCACTGGTGTTTTCCATTCTGAAATATTAAATATAAAGTTATTCATGTTCATGTGACAAATTTTAAGGATGAAAATATCAATATCTAGTGGCTATATAGTGCTTTAAGGTTTACAAAGTGTTTTACAAATATCTCTGTATCTTCCCTGCGCTCCTTGGAGGTTGGTGCTGTTATTATCCTCATTTTATAGATGAGGAAACTGAGGCAGACACAGGCAGACTAGCCTACCTAGGGTTACACAGTTTGCTGGTGTTTGAGGGTAGATTTTTTTTTTTTGAGGCAATGAGGGTTAAGTGACTTGCCCAGGGTCACACAGCTAGTAAGGCTCTGAGGCAGGATTTGAGCTCAAGTCCTCCAGGGCTGGTGCTCTGTCCATCGCACCATCTAGCTGCCCCTGCGGTTAGATTTGAGCTCTGGTTTTTCTGACTCCAACTTCAGCAGTTTGTCCATGTGATTCCCTAGCTGACTTTATTTCTTAAAAAAATTTCCCTTGCAAACCCTTTCTACTTCATATAAGCAATGTTTCTGTAGCCTAAGATATCTCAGACCACCATTGATGACCTCCATCTATAATTCAAGCCCCAAAATGTTCTGAGACTAAATTATTTTGGGAAAAGATGTTCTAATGCAAGCTGGGCCTCCTTACTTGTTCCCTAGATCACAAAGGATTTCAAAAGATTAATTGTGATGTATTGAGAAGTTGCTGAACTGGGAGTCAGAGGATGGCAGTTGAAAGCCTAGCTTGGTCCTTACTGCCTCGACAACCTTGGACAAATGATGAAACCTCTAAAATGAAGGCTTTGGACTAGATAAATCTTGAGGTCTTTTTTTTTTTTTTTTGCTTTTTCAGAGGGCAATTGAGGTTAAGTAACTTGCGCAAGGTCACATGGCTAGGTTTTTGTTTGTGTGTGCGTTAAGTGTCTGAGGTCGCATCCGAACTCAGGTCCTTCTGACTCCAGGGCCGATGCTCTACTCACTGTGCCACCTAGCCGCCCCTTGAGGTCTTCTTTTAGCTCTAAACCTATGATTCTATGAACTGCTTTATCTTCCTACTATAGGTTAGTCTTAGACCTACCTCAGCTTGGTGATTACTTTTTTTCTCATAATTTAGTGCACATTTAAAAAGTGCTATATATGTAGAAAACACTATAGTAGGTACTAGTAAGACAAAGCTGAAAATTGAATAATCCTTGATCTTAAGGAGTTCATATTGTCTTTGGAAAACAGAGCATGCACACAGATAAATAGGTGATACCTGTGGCCCAGGTCCATCTCACCCTCAGAGCTCTAGCTCTGGATTCAAGAAAACCAAGTTTAGTCCTGGGGAAGCTTGTCCTTGAAAGGGCGAGGGGTGGCATCAGGTTTTTCTCACTGTCTTCTGCTTTCCTTCAAGATTCACTTAAATCCCTCTCCCCCCGCCCAATAATGCCAGCACCTTCCTTCTGCACTTAACTCTCATTTATGCTGTATATTTCTTTTATGTTGAACTTTTGTGAATGTTGTTGCCCACATTAGATTGTGAGTTCCTTGAAGGTAGAAACTTAAGTCCCAATACTGAGCCCAGAGCTTAACACATAGTAAGTATTTAGTAAATGTTTATTGTCTAACAGTGACTGCAGCTGTGCTCATTGTAATCCCGCCCTAGATATCTAGTAGGTTGAGGGAATTTCTAAAATAGAAGGTTCTAGGAATGGTTCATGTTTAGCTCTAAAGGGGTTAATGTAATTAATTCCAGACTAGTACTAGTACTCAATGCACAATCTAGCAAATTACCTAGATTTCACTTTTTTTAAAGTGACTAAAGATGTGCAGTATTTCAGGGCAGATTCTTTAAGACTTTGGGAAAACCATTCAGTATTAAATCATGGCTATTTTTCTTAGATTTATCTTTTCTTTTAAAATCAATTCTGTTTCATCTTTTCTTCCTCTGAGACAAAGTCCTGGTTACACTCATAGCCCCATTAGGAAGTAATATATGAAGTTTCAATAGTGAAATCAGAAGAAATCTTTTATTATTCTTCCTGAACATTAATAGCAATGTTGGCTAGGGTTGGTTCCCTTTCCTTCTCATGTACTTATCTGGGGACAGTTCACTGTGGGCCCTTTCTTTGGTTTAGTAGAGGAATATCTGTCACATGGAACTGTTAAGGTTTGGGGGGGTGTTTTAAGGGGTGTGGGGGTTTCTTCACAGGTATGGAAGGAAGGAATATTTTGTGTTGAGACTAGAGAGGATAAAGGTGGCAAAAACTGACCCTCCTGCCAAGGAAATCAGTCCCCAGAGCTCAAAATATACCTCAACATTTTGGATAGATTTTCTTATGAGGGTAGGTCTGTCTGCTGGAGGCACACTCTTTCCTCCCAAGTATTTCTAGTTTCTGTCTTCTCATAAACTTTCTACAGTGGGTCTGCACAGGGCCCCCAGTCTTAATTTTGGGGGAGTATGTGTGGGATGAATGCCTAATGAAAGAAAAAAATATCTTTATACAAAATTTATAAAACTTCACAAAAATTGGATTTCTAGAAAGCATTCTTTTATTTGAATCCAGAATAGATAGCCTATTAAAATTTCAGCTCCCCCATTTCTGTCTGTGTGCATTTCTGAAGGCTAAGTTCTACATTAGATTTTTCTTGTTCATTTTGATGAGATGTTAGATTAACCATGATTCATGAGTAACAATTCTTGCCTAGCCAGAATTTCTACACTAGATTTGAAGAACATTTTACTGTCAAGTTGGTTATTTTTAAAGCATTTTTAGAACCTGGCTCAAAATATCCTTATAGTAGAGAGAGTTTTTATCCACATAAGGGCCTTTAGTGAGTTTGCTGTATTTGTCTTAAGTTCAGCATAATAACTTCAAAAGGATAATAAAATTAATCCCTATTTTCTTTTCCTTTTTAGCTTCTCAGATAAGCTATCCAGTGGGAAGGGCTTGCACTTTAAGCCTTCAGTCCTAGATTTTGGAGCGCAGTAAGTATCTGATGTCTTTTTATCCCCCTTTATGCATTTTAATCTTAACCTCCCCCCATCAGGTTTTATTTTTTTTGTCTTAATAATATATCATGTTTGTTGCCTTTTATCACATTATCCTCTGTGTGTATGCACACACATATGTGTATATATGTATATATATATGCTGTATACATAAGTATGTATATATAGATATATATGTATGTATATATAGTTAGGCATATGTACGTATGTATATATGTATATACGTATATATGTATAGTTACATTACATCCAGTGTAGCATGGGATATAGATATAGATATAAAAAATAGCCAAAATTTGCGTCATGCTTTCAGCTTTGCATGGGACTTTATACACATTATTTATTTGATCTTCATAATAACCCTATAAGAGAAATACTACAGGTCTTATTACTCCCATTTTGCAGGTGAGAAAACTGAGGCTTATAAGGTTCTAAGTGGCCTGCCTGCTCAGGGTCATATAGCTAGTAAGTTTCTGAGATGGGACTCAAACCCAGGTCTCCCTGGATCTCTCGAGTCTTAGCCTAGTAATCTTCCCTTTAAGGAAAATGAGGGAAAAAAAAGGATTTGGGAGGAGGGAAAATTGGAGAAAGGGGAATGCAAGAAAAGAAAAAAAATATTTAATGGTATCAGATATTTGAAGGGTCATAACTAGTACCTTTAAGTTATACCTGGGATCTGACCTTTTATGTCTTTTGAAATTGAATTATTTCATTGAAAATGCTAACAACAGATACTTAAGGACTGTAAAATGTTCAGCATGCATATTTCATTTGTTGCTGCCATTTCCCCTTCCAACAGACCTTTATTCGGCCTTTACTATGCTCTCTGCCAGGAACTGGGGATAGAAAGATGACAAACATGACCCATTTCCTTCAAGGAGTTTACACTATCAGAAGCAAAAGAGGTCTTGGGTATCCCATTTACTGAACGTGTGATCTTGAATGAATTACTTAACCTTCTCTTTATCTCATCATCCCTATAATGGGGGAGATCTGTCCACCTCTCCTGGCATTATTACAAAGAGACTGTAAAGTACTGGCTATGAGTGAGTTGCTATTGTTGTTCACCCCTCTGGGACTCATGGATCAAACAATCTCTGAGCTCTCCTTCCTGTACCTTGGGGACAGTGCATGTAAGTTGGGTGGGTTTTGCTTACTAATAGATTGAGGTGGTACACTGTAAGGAGTGCTGAATTTGCAGTCAAAGGATCATGGCCAAATCCTCTTGGACCTTAGTTTCCTCATCTGTAAAATGGGAAGTTGGGTAGATGTGCCTCTGTGGTCCCTTTGTGTAGGAGATTGAAGATTGTAGGAAGATCTGAAATTTATGCTCTTGGAGAGTGTTTGAGGTTCATTGAGATTAAGTGATTCATTCTTACTTTGGATTACCCCCAGTCTCTGAATCCTTCTTTTCTGTTCATATGCAGCTGGACGAAGTTGGAGAAAAGCCGTCAAACCATGTTGAGTGGGTTCACTACACATTTTGTGTTATATATAATCTTAGCTGGGCCCTCATTATAGCAAGGCAGTCCTTTTATACCTTCCTAAATCAGTTCACCACACAGTGAATATTCCAGACCTTTTCATTCCTTCTCTACACCTCCCATGGCACCCCTTCTCCCCACTATTCTCTCAGCCTCACGCTTGCCTTAAAAAATTGAACCCTCATTCGTTGAAAGTTCCCTCTTCTCCCCTAATCTCACATCAGTGAGATGTATTCCCCCACAGTATCCTCCTTTACCTCTGGTAAAGAGGGCCCTTCACCTTGTTAGGGCAAATTGCTTTAGATGGTTCTTGATCTCATCCCATTTTCTCTCACAGATGGCCCCTGCTATCATTCCTTTCTATCTTCTTCATCCTCTCCCTTTCTATAGGCTGCTTCCCTGACATTTAAAAGCCTTTCATAGTCTGATCCATTCCTACATAGTCTGTCATTCAGGCACACTGGCCTTAAACATGACACTGTCTTCCCAGTCTGTACCTTGTCAATGACTCTCATGCCTGAAAACTCTCCCCTTACTTGCCCTTTGGCTTTCTTTTAAGACTGCTCAAATCCCATCTTCTAAAGGGGACCTTTGTTGGTATCTTTCCCCTCTCCCGCCCAGGCCGAGATCATGTCCTATTTATACTGTATAAACCTTGTATGTGTGTGGCACATAGTAAGTACTTTAAAACTCTCACCCACTAGGAAAACAAAATGAGACTATAAGTAAAAAACCACAGTGTATGTAGTTTCTAATGTAAATGTAACAATGTCATAAATTTAGTTATTTATTATAGGTGAATGAATTACTGGTTGCATAACCTGATGTCTTTGAAATAAAGGTCAATTCAGCCTTTGTTCTGAATACCTTATTTTTAAATTTGATTTACCTTAATAGTAATGTTTTTCTATCTTTAAAGTGACTTCATATTTCTATTCATATTCATTATCTTATTTGGTCCTGTTAAGTAGGCAGACTAAATATTTTATCTCCTTTTCCTTTTTTTTTTTTTAATAGCTGGAGAAATTGAGGCCCATATAGCTGTCCAAGATCACATAGGCAATAAAACTGGGTCTAGAGTCTTTGCCAGTGGGCCTCCCTCTGATATCACTTCCATTATATCATACTGTCTTATTGGTGATATTCTTAGAGGAAGAAATTTATTTGAATTTTTTACTCAAAAAATTTATTCATGGTATCTACATAGCCATGCATTCCAAATTATCAATGTTGAGATGAGTGAGGTTTTAATGCCTATTTAACAAATGGAAGGATCAGAAGTGCTAGAATCAGAGGGAATGCAAGGGTGCCTTCCTTGACTGCTTTGCTGTCTGGTTTTTGTTTTTGATACTGTCGTTTACTCTGTGTGTGACCTTGGATAAAATCCTTTTCCCCTTTCATAGCTTAGCTTTCCTATATATCAAGCAAAGATAATATTGTTTAATCCCACTTGACTCCAGAGGGTTATTGTAAGGGTTGCCTTATAAGCAGACAGCTTTGAAGTAGAGGGTGCTAATTATCCTGAGAAGAGGGTGGATTGATAAGGTATAAAATTCTGAGATTTGCCTTTCAAAGAGAGAACTTCCCTTTTGATTGTCCTTTAGACCCTGGGGAACCTGGCAGTTGTCTATGGTAAAGGAAATTTAAGATCTTCATAACACTTTAAAAATAGCAGAGTGATAACTACTCCAAAGTCCTGGCCAACATTCCCAACTGTTAGATTTATTGCTTTAGTATGAGCTTCTGTTGAGGGTAGGATGGCTGTGGGCTCTGATTCTCCCCAGTGCCCTTGGTTGTTGTTCCCTAGGGAGACATTTTACACATGTGGGTGAAGTGTTATATGAAACCAAGGCTATTCTACTAGTCATGTCAGTAGGATATGAAGCATTTACATGTAAGCATTAACGACTTAACTAATTGATTCCTTTTTCTTGGAAATTAAAAACCAGGAAAGACATTGCTGTTTAATTTGGTGAGATGACAAGACATTGGGCCACTGCAGTAGCCTTTCTTTGATTACAACAGTCTTTGCTTGTTGTACTCAGAAAATTTATTTCTTTGTGATAATAAGAACACTTTTAAAAAGTTATGTCCCTGGATAGTAGGCCCTTAACAAATGTTTATTGATTCTAAGTTTTAAATTCTTGTGTTAAAACTTGAATACTTTGGATTTAGAGAAGGAGAAGAAAAGTAGATGGTTGCCATTTTTAAAGATGGTGTTAATTTTTTTTGTCAGTTGGACTTGTGATTTCATTGGTTAAGGAACTCTCAGTGTGGAAGCACCCTCCATAGATGTGGTTTGGCAGACAGTCTTTGGAGTAGTTATAGATTAAGTGACATGTCCTTGTTCATATATCCAGATATCTGGAGTCAAGTACTTGAACTCAGGTCTTCCTAACTCCAAGGAATACTGTTGTCCTTTATAGTGACTGGATTATAAGACTTTCTCAGTGTGGTTAAGGGAAGGCACATAGGTCCTTTTTTTTTTTCTAAAGGAAAACAGAGACCTAGTTCCTCTGAGATTTTTGTTAAGTCCAGAGAGTAGTTGTGCTTCTTAATCTTTGCTAAGAAGTATTGTTCATTCAAGCCTTCTTCACTAGAATTATTGAAATTGTATCTATGACTTCAGTGACATTTCTGGTATGCACCTGGGTTGTCTATGAGAATGTTATTTGACTGAAATCTAGGATAGCACATATTAAGTGCTTAATAACTGTTTATTGAATTGAATTGAAGCCAGGACCGCTGTTGATTGAAGTATGCACTTGGTGGTAGAGTTGAGAGTAACAAGCTATAAAGTAGTTGAGGAGTAGCTTGTTCTCCCAGATCTGTCTCTCTATTGACTCCTTTTCTCCTCCCCTGCCTCAGAGGAGATTGGAGGGAGACAGTATGATAAAAAGTGGCTGTAAATAGTCATTGTAAAGCAGGGCATTATGGTACAGTGTTGTATGTTTTCATTTTTTACCAGGGCACTCTTTTTGGCATCAACTAAGTAATTTCTTTTGCCAGAACTACCAAGTAATAATATCCCTCCTGTGAGTTGAAAGACCACTACTTCCAGAAGAGTGGAATGTTCAGCAAATAGCCTTTAGACTTAATGCCCAGGAAACAAAGCCTAAGGGATTTGGGTTTTCATGTGAGCAAGCAAATTTTCTCTTATCTAAACATGATTTATTTTTATTTGAATTATGTACACGAGTTGGAGAAATATCTAGTGCCTAATGTGTATTTTCTTAAAAGTTTGATGGTCCAATTGGATTCATGTAGCACAAACCCCGTTGGGGTTGAGATTGTCAAGTAAAGTCTGTGAGCACCTTGATTTGGGGAATTCACATCCTAGGTAAAAATTCCAGCCCCGTCTCATCTTCTCATCCCATGTGTCTCTTATGTGGGTCTTTTGATAAATCTTCCAGTGAGAGTCAGCTCAGCACTCTGGAAGCATTAGTCTGTTTTGTTTTGTTTTTAAAATATTGCCTACCAGCCCAGAATATGAACTACCCTCCTGGTTCTCACATGAGCAGGGTCAGATTCCTTATCATAAATGTCCTTAACGATAGCTCTATTTTTTTTTTGCAGCCTGTGTCTAGCCATCCTGTTTTCCCCTTGCCCTTTGGTTTGGATTAAGGTTTATAAAAGGAAATGCTATTTCTTACTGTTGTAGTTGATATATTTTGATGGAACCAGGACTTGTTGCATTTTTTAAAAGAAGGTAATGAAACTTGATCTCTTAAAAAATATAAGTCTATACACATATACACATATAATATTTTTTTCTCATTTTCCCCCTTAGGTTATTGGGACTTCCCACAGCTAAAATACTATATGCTCATAACCCTAGTAGGGATAAAGAAGTTGTAGTGAATTCAGTGTTTACAGCTTCTAGACATTTTCATGTGTCTCCTGTTCATTGCAGGGTGAGTGTTGATGTACTCTTGGAAACTATGTGGTGGAAGTGTGCCAAGGTTTCATGCTTTCTTTGGCCCAAAGTTTTCATTTTCTGCTTGTCTCCCCTTTCCCTGTTAACCCTGGTCTTTTTCCTCTGCTTATTTGCTTTGGTGTTTATTTTTTCCAGAAGGTTTTTTTCTTTATTTTGGGGTGGGTCTTGATATCAGCGTGTAAGGGAGAAAAAGTTTAGACTTCACACCAGATAGTTGGATGTACACATATCAGAAGATTTTTGTTTACTACTACAGCACAGATTCTGAAATATTCAGTAATTAGAAAAAGTTTAAAGCCTTTTTTCCCTCTCTCCAAAATAGAGTGAAAAATTATTTTTAAAACAGTGATAAGTCTAGCTGGCCTAAGCACTTATTCATGTAGTGTAGCTAGGTGGTGCAGAGTGCCAGACCTGGAGTCAGAGAGACTTATCTTCCTGAGTTCAAATCCACCCTCAAACACTAGCTTTGTCACCCTGGGCAAGTCACTTAAACCTGTTTGCCTCAGTTTCCTCATCTGTCAAATGAATTAGAGAAGGAAATGGCAAACCATTGAAATATTTCTGCCATGAAAGCCCCAGATGCAATCACAAAGACTTGGACTTGACTGAAAAACTTTCTTAGTGTTTTTAATTTGAATGGTATTTAAATTTTATTTACAGTTCCCAACTAGTTACATAGTTTTATTTTTCCATGCTTGCTTATATTCACCTTCAGTTTTGAATTTGGTTCTTGGAACTTGGCTTAGGGGAATGGCAGGAGAGAGACCAGTACTGTTTTATCATCTTGACACATCCAGTAATGACATTTCACTTACTTGACTAAAGCATTTGAGTATATGATTCTCCTCTGCATTTATGTAAAGATGAAAACCTTGGTTAAGGGAAGAGATTCTTAACTGGGGCCCTTGAACTTTTTTAAAAACTTTTTTATATTTGGAAATGATTTGTTTCCTTTGAAATCTTATGCATTTTATTTTGTACATTAAAAAATAAGATTCTGAGGAAGGGTCTGCTGACTTCATGAGACTGCCCAGTGGGGTCTTTGACACAGAAAAGATTAAGAATTCCTGGTGTCTAGGAAAGACTTTGAAATATTTGAATGTGGAGTTTGAGAGGAAAGATATTAAAAAAAACAAAGCAAAACATAAGTGGCTCGTGTAAGGACAGAGATGCTATAATCCCAAATGAAAGTTAAAGGATTTGGGTTCTCTGTTGCCAATAAACCTTTTGGTATGTTCTTTTTTAAAGTCCCCTCAGACTTGGGGATTCTCTTCTGTTGTAGAAACCCAGAGGGGTTGTCATCTTTTCTGTTTGTAGGTTTAAGTAGCATACAAATTGTCTAAGCAAAGAGATTATAGAGATACTTTAATTATTGGTTTTCAGCAGGTGGAATTAATGTATACCTGTCTTTCAGGTGATTCCAGCAATGGGACAAACCTCCTTCAGAATAATTTTTTTACCGACTGAAGAAGGGAGCATTGAAAGTTCTTTATTTATAAATACATCCTCTTTTGGAGTTATTTCCTACCAGGTGAAGTAATTTTTTTCCTCCTCTCCTTTTCTAATAAATCTGTTTGATCTTAGCATTATTATTAAGTTTATGAACGAAGACCCTATAAAAAGAAAAAATTCTAAGCAGCTTTGGAAATGTGAGCAGTATGTTCTGAGACCCCCATATTCAAAAGATCCATAGACCTTTAGTTACTTTAGTCTTACTTGGTTTAAACCCCTTTTCAGGCCCCACTTGGACACAGATCACTGACTTGTTCTGTGCTGCATCTCTCACATATGCTATAGCGTGGCCTCAGAGTGGTCTCTTGATTTTGACAGATATTAGAGGAAAAAACTCTCTTGAATATTCAGTTTTTATATTGTAAAATGTAAAAGGCATTCTTTTATAAAGCAGACTTGAGAAGTCAGTAATTTTGTCATTCTCCTTCCCATGTGGACTCTTTGGGGATGTGTGAATTTCATTTTGGTCATTGGGATGAACAAAAATAATAAATTCATCAACTGAGTCATAGTTCTAACTAAATCTAGTCAGTTTGAGGGCAGCAGTTTTTGACATGCCAAAGTAAAAAAGACAAAATTCAAATAATAAATGCTTGTTAAAATGTTCTGGGTAAAGCGGATCCTTTCCAGAGGTTTGGAGCCAAATGACTTTTTTGAATAGAATGTTACTTTATTTTTGCTTAATTACATGTAAAAACAATTTTTGATATTCATTTTTATAATTTCTGGATTTCAAATTGTCCTCCTCTCCTCCCCCTCCTTGAGAAGGTAAGCACTTTGATATAGATTATATATGTGCAGTCATTTAAAATATATTTCCATATTAGCCATGATGCAAAAGAGAACACAGACTCCCCCCACCAAACTCCAAGAAAAATAAAGTGAAAAATAGCATGCTTTGATCTGCATTCATACATCATCAGTTCTTTCTCTGGAGGTGGATAGCATTTTTCATCATAAGTCCTTCAGAATTGTCTTGGATCATTGTATTACTGAGAATAGCTAAGTCATTCATAGTTGATCATATTACTGTCACCATGTACAATGATCTTCTGGTTCCATGCAGCATTTTTATAAGACATTTTCCCTGCCCTCATGTTGTTTGTAATCTACACAGTACAAAAAGATTAAGCTTGTTGGACTGTGGTTTCTGGGGAAGAGGGCATTTAGAGGCATGTGATCCTTCACTGATGAAGGTATAGTATCAGGAATATAGACTTCATCTGGAATGGTAAGTGACATTTGATGATTGAGTATTTTATCTCTTTATAATGGTATAATTTGTTGTTTTTTCCAGGTCTTTGGAACTGGAACTCCACGATTCTCCACTGAAGGGTCTACAAAACAGTTACCAAGTGCTCATTTACTACTTCCCCATGTCCAGAGCATCCAGATTTCACAGACACAGGTAAATTTTTGAGAGTAGAAAAATTGTTTGGAGCCCAGGAAGGAACAACCTCACCTGGCTTTTGTATTCCTTAAGTAAAGATGGTTACTGGGGATTCCCAGGCATTCTTATCTAGAGCCTTGCTGGGAATAGAATATGGTCTTCACATTGGGTCAATAGGCTATCACACAGAGTTGGCTTTGAAATTTTAAGGAGGGGAAGCTAGGTGGTGCAAGGAATAGAGCACCTGCCCTGGAGTCAGGAGGACCTGAGTTCAAATTCGACATTAGACACTTAACTAGCTGTGTGACCTTGGGCGAGTCACTTAACCCCAATTGCCTTGCCTTTCCCCCCTCCAAAAAAAAAATTGGAATTGAAATGTCAAGGAGTAAGAGGAGGAGGTTATTCATGTTCTCTCCTGGTTATAAGCACTTTAACCCTTAGGAGTTGTAGCAGAGTTAAGGAAACATAGCTCTGTGATGTACTATAATGAACTATTATCAAAAAATGTACAATAGGTTCTAAGACGTTGTAGCTAAGTTAAGGAAATATATAGCTCCATAGTGAGCTGTTAACGGGGATTTAGACATGTTAGCAGTTCAGCCCTAAAATGTGAGGGCAGTGACTGCTGTTGAATCAAATAACCCTTTAATATCACTCTGGGTGAATACTATGACTGAACACAAGATGATAGTATGGCATTTGTTTCTTAGGTATGCACTTTTGAACATTTGGGTTAGCTGTGAGCATTGTTCTTATTTGCTTTGAAAGTAGGATGGGGTCGAGTTCTGCCAAACTTTTTCTTTTTACATCTTTGTTCAAAAGGAAAAGGCTTGCTGATTTGGGGGTGGTGTGGGAGGGATATTTTAAGAAATGAATGTAATGTTAAAAAAGATAATTAAAAATAAATACAATCTTATTAAAAAGTATATATTTGTATATGGTTTCTGCTTAGGACAGACTGTCCCTCACCTCCAGACAGTGCATCTTTTGGTCTGCTTTCTAGAATTAGTCCACTATACCGCTCTAAAGTTTGCTTTTAAGGTTGTTAACTTTAAAGTTGATGGATAGTGGCCATCTCTCTTTCCTATGTCGTTATCACTGCTGCATTTTTGGGGTTGTCAGTTTTTCCTCAAAATAGTCTCACTATTTTTCTTTTTGATAGCCCTCTATGTCACTTATTAACTGCCAGGAAAAGTGGGTGATGCATAGTAAATAATTTTCTTGACTTGATAGGGAGACAGAAAGAGAAGAGGAGACAAAGAGAATTAAAGACAGAGAAAAGCAGAGACAAACTGGCAGGGGCAGAGAGGGAGAAAAGACAAAGGCAGACAGAGAGGTCTTTGCCCCTGCTTCTATCTTGGATCTTTCTTTTTGCGTGCCTTCCCAGTCCCCCACTTTAAGATCATTGAAATTAGGAACTCTCATTTATTTCATCTTTGTATTTCTATTTTTTTTTGTGATGCCTCACAATTGCTTGATGTTTGTTTAGCATAGTGACTCTTGATTGCACCTCCCATACCACTGAGATCCACAGGAATTTTGAGCTTTCTGACAAGCTTTATTCCTCCATTGCTTGGTTATACTTTGAAAAGTGAAAGGATAAATTTTTTACTTATTTTTTCCATGTTTAATTGAGTACAATAATATTAAAGTTTAAATCCAAAATAAAAATTAATGAAATCTAATGTGCCATTCGTTATATCACAAATGCTGCAAAAATTATGACTGTCATAGAAAATATTTACATGAATATAAGGAAAGTAAACAAGCATTTGTTAAATGCCTGCAAGGGGCAGCTAGGTGGTGTAGTGGATACAGTGCTAGGTCTGGAGTTAGGAAGACCTGAGTTCAAATTTGGCCTTTAGACACATACTAATTGTGTGACCCTGGGCAAGTCATTTAACCCTATTTGCCTCACCTTAGACTCAGATGAGTTTGTGTGCCATGTAGATGTCTTACATTCATTTATTTTGAAAATTGATGGTTATGTTGATGGAGGCCAAATCTCCCTCTTCTTTTTTAGCATCATTTTTGGATCAGATTTATCAGGTGAACAGATCACTTCATCTGAGTGGCTGTTGGTTGAGATCCAGAAGCAACATTGTTTTATAGAACATCATATGGGGTGTGGATGTTGGTGTGTTAGCTTATAGACAGTGAAGCAATTGAATGACTGAGAAGGGGGGCAGCTCAGTGGTGCAGTGGATAGAGCACCACTCTGGATTCAGGAGGACCTGGGTTCAGATCTGGCCTCTGGTACTAGCTGTGTGACCCTGGGCAAGTCATTTAACCCCAACTGCCTAAAAAAAAAAAAGATGACAGAGGAAGATAGACTCAAAGGAAATAGGAATTTATCTCTGTGGGAGATAGTCGTGCAAAAGAAAGAGTAGTGACTGGATCACCAAACTGGAAACTCGGATCCTGTCTTGGTTGCTTCCTGTCTTGGTGACTTTGGGCCAGGCTTCTCTGGGTCTTCTTGTGTGAGATAAAGAGTTTAAACTAGGTGACCTGAGGAAGTAAGCATGGTAGAAAGAGCTTTGAAGTCAGCATCTGGATTCTGATTCTGCCTCTGCAGTGAGCAGGAGAAGCTCACTTCACCCCTGGGCCTTGGTTTCCTCCCCTTTAAAATGAAGGGGTCAGATTGGACGGCCTCTCAGGTCCCTTCCAGGTAACCCAGGCCTCACTATATTTCTGTGCCCATGTATCTCATTTCAGTATCCTTTAACATGTGAACGCTTAACATTTCCCCCTAACCCACTCATTTGTGTTCTATGTGAAACAGAGACAACTTGGCACAATAGATAATGTGCTGGGCTTGGAGTCAGAGAGATTGGGTTTAAATCCTTCCTTTGACATTTCCTAGCCGGGAGACCCTAGGCAAGTCACTTACCATCCTTGGGCTTCTCCACATCCCTAGGGCCTGTCATCTAAATTATGTCTAGGCCACTGTCAAGTATTTACTTTGAAACTTCATGCTATTCAGTCATAAAATCACAGAATAGGAAGGGACCTCTGAGGTCACCGTGTTCCTGAGAAGTAGTCCCCCACTTTCCATTCAGATGACTTCCAGTGAGGATAAACTCAGTATCTCCTGAGACAGCAGGTCTAGACAGCTCGCTCTGGTGGGAAATTATTTCTTAATGCTGTAACTAAACCTGTATCCCTTGACACTATTTATTCATCATTGCTAGACAGGCATAATCCTTCCTCTTGTCCATGACCATTTTGAAATATTTGGTGGGTCTTTGCTTATGTCAATGTACAGTTCTTATACATTATTATGTTTAAGTGAAATAATAATGCCCCAATCATTTGAAGTCATGCCATTTATTTTACTATGTTTATAAGCTTGATTGATGTTACTCTTCTGAGATATACTGGTTTTAATTCCTTTTATAGGATCTTCCTTTTCAGACTCTCGCAAGGAGTTTTCCTCTCCTTAAACACCTATTAAAAGCTGCTGCCTCTTTTTTTGGAGCCTTCTCTGACTGATGGGATGCAAAGAGAATCTGTTACTCTCTTGCACCAACTATCCTACCTTCTTACCTCTTAGCAACAAAACTGTGAAAACTAAATTTCAAAATTGGTTCAATGCTCAGTTTTTACATTACTGTACAATTCACTACATCCTTATATATATATCTCCACATGACACATATACTTTAAACCTAAATTTCAGTGTATATTGTAGGTGTCTGGATCAGTTGTGATTTGTTTGTTGTAAGAAAAGTTTAGACTTGGAGCTGAGTGGCCTAAATTGTAGGTTAGAGCTCCCCAGTTGGCTGTTTGATATTTTGGTATGTTATCTAGCTTCTCCAGACTTCAGTTGCTTCAAATGTCAGATATGGATAATGATACTTCTCTTGCATACCCTGACATGAAGACTAATAAGGAATTGTATGATTCATGAAGAACAGTGCTACAGACTTGGTTTTTTCCTCCTTTCAGCTGTAATAAAGCCTTTTGCCCAGGTTCAAGGGAATTCAAAGAATGCTCTATATATTGTAGATTTCTTAGAGCGACCAGAAGGAACATGAAGGGCCACTCAGTCCAGCTCATTTTAGGGATGAGGTTAAGTGTTTTGCTCAAAGTAACACAGATAATAAATGTTAGGGGTGGGCTTTGAACCCAGGCCAAGAGGCAGTGACCTTTCCACAGTGTGATTCTGCCTCACTAACTGATCCAATGTAGCCACTTCATGTTGCCATAGTTTCTCTAGAGCCGCAAAAGCTCTTTTCTCCCAAAACTCCTGTGATGTAAGTTGTTATCCTTATTTTGCACACAATAATATCAAAGCCCAAAGTCATTATAGCAGAGCTAGGACTAAGAAAGACTCAGGTCCAATTCAATTCAAAGGCTTTTTCTAATTTACTACAAAATAATCATCTGGCTAATGTTAGTAACATCGCTTTCCCAGTTAATTATTGCACATAAATGGTATAGGAGATTTAGATCTTAAGCTTTAGTTGATTGAGATTAGCAGGATAATGAGCTAGTATTATAAAATGAGATAATATATGTAAAGTGCTTTGCACGCCTTGAAGTGGTATATAAATGTTAGCAATTACTATACCAGACTTTAGATATATATATAGTTGTGCTAGGCATAGAGGCTTATATAGGTACATAAAATGGTACTGCATGACTTTTTTGAGGAGAAGAGAATAATGGAGACCTTGAGTTCAGGATTGTTGTTTTTTTTAAGTTCTAGGTTCAGAAAAATAAATATTTTATTAAGTGCCTATTCATGTGCCAGATACTAGTGGAGAGGAGCAACCCTCTCTGTCTTTTCATCCTTAAAATTTTGCGGGTATTCCTCCTTCATCTCAGTAGGAACTTCCAAACCGTCACAGTATAGAGCCCTCTTAGATCTCTTGATATTTTGTGGACACCACAACAGCATGTGGTCTTTCTTGCTGTTTTTGCCCCATATTGCTGTATAGTTGGTTCACTCACATCCTTTTCTAGTCACATAATTGATTATCTTTTATCCTAGTTCTCATGCAATTCCTCATTGGTAATGTGTTTTCAGCCTGCTCACATTCAGAGTGGCCCCTCACCATTGCAACCTGAGACTCTGCTTTAGCTTTTCTTATGAGATTGTGGCATAGCACATAACTATAGAGTGCAATTGGAAGAATATTGATGTGGCAGAGATGAGTGGGGACTTGACCTGTGATTTCACTGACAGCAGAACTCCCTCTTTCAGTGCAGGCCACCATCTTTTCTTCAAGTTACTATCAAAAGTTTCATGACTTCCCCAGGTTGATATCATTAATATCACAAGCACTACTTAAACATTCTTCTTTCTGTCTGCAAGACGCACTTTCTCTCTCTCTTTTTATAGCTACATTTTTTGTTATTTCTGTAAATGATAGAAAGAAAGTTTGGAGGTACTAGAACTCCCTCTTGTGGACTCGTTCATTTTTTTTTCACATTTTTCACTGAAATTTTTTCTTATGCCTTCTTAATACGTGGCATATAACTTTTAAATAAATCATTAAAATTATAAAAAAAATTTCTTGCTACTTTCAGTATTTTTTCAGTATTGTTTTAGACCATTTATTTTTTATTTTAACAAATGCTTTATTAACTTCTGGTTTACATCATTCATTTCCGCCAGATTTTGAGTTACAATTTTTTTCCCATTTTTCCCCTACCCACCACCCCAGAATAGCAGTCCCACAAGATATCCCCTGATCCAATCTGCTCTCTCCCATATCTTCTCCCATACCCCCTTTGACTTTGCCATTAGGGCAAGGTGAATCTCTGTGCCCTAATGCCTGAACATCTTATCTCCCAATTACATGCAAAATAGTATTAATAATAGTATTTATATACATTTGAAACATTTAATTTTTAAACTTCGATTTTCAGATCTATTCCCTTCCTCCCTTGTCACCTACTCCCTCTGGGAAGATAAGCAATTCAGTATGTGTTATACATGTATAGCTATGCAAAACATTACCATAATAGATATATTGTAAAAGACTGCTTATATTTCCCTCCCACCCATCCCACCTCCCACCTGGTCTATTCCCTACTTTGATCCTGTCCCTCTTCGAAAGTGGGTGCTTCCAAGCTCCCCTCCCCCGAGAATGCCCTCCCCTCCATCATCCCCCCTCTCATTCACCTTCTCCTGAAGGTACTTTCAGTATTTTACATTAATGGAAAGTACTAAAGAATAACTATTACCAGAAAAAAAATAACCAAGTATAAAGCATTCCAGGCTTTTAGTCACTGTGGAGGTGATATAGTCATAATAGATTGCTTCCTTATATGTAGGAAATCTGTTTCTTTAAATATTCCCTGCATATTTTAATGTAACATGTTGGAACTGGAATATATATATATACACACACATATATATGTACACACGTGTGTATGTATGCATGTGTATATAGATGGGGGGAGAGAGAGAGAGAATGTATGTAGGTAGGAAATTTAGAAAAGAAAGAATTTTATTTACTGGTTCTGTGATTTCATTGGTATAGTATACCAATGACACAGAAATCAATTGATAAACATTTATTAAGCATCTACTATATTTCAGACACTGTGCTAAGCACTGGGGATACAAAAAAAAGTGACAAAAGATGGTCTCTGCCATCAAAGGCTCTAATGGAATAGATCTGTGTCTAATAACTAGATCGATAGCCATTCGTGCCTTTTGAGCCTGGACATCTTTTGGCCATGTCTTCCTATAAGTCTTTGGGGTGGATGGGGAGTGATAAGGCAGAGAAGAGAGGTCCCCCCAATATGTTGGCCTGAGGTTGTTTTACTTTGCCTGGGTACCACTGTGACACACAGACTTCTAATCAGTTACCCTTGTGTAGCATACCTCCTTTTCTGGTGTATATCTCTTTGATTGCTTCTTTTACATGGCTCCCAGTATCCAGTTTTTAAGTGGAAAATTGTTGAAGCCTAATCTTGGTCATCCTGTGAAACTGTTTGCATAATTTTATTTGGTGGGTGACTTAAATACATTTTATTAGGGTAATAATCTTGAAAAAATAAACTTAAAAACATTCTTGTAAGCTGTGTATTTTCCAATTAAAATTTTTTAAATTGGAAACACAGGATCTGGATGACCTAGTTTTGATGTATTAGATGATAGCTGACAAACTTTTCCTTTTGGGAACTGCCTATGCCTTTGGCTTCCATGTTTTCTCTAATGGTAGCTTGCCTAATACTTCTCACAGTGAGTTGTTGTATTTAGGATGAGAGCAGCAAATTCTTCTCAGGTGGTAGGTACATTAAGTAAAGGCTATTGGTTATTGTCATTTTTTAAATGCTGCCCTAGATATATGTGAGGGCCAGGCGACATTATTCTAATCTAGTACTGGAATATCTCTGCGTTTTAGTAGAGCTGTGATCTTGTTCATTTCTCACTGTACCCTTCTCCCTGGTACAGGTTTTTGTTCATTTCTGTAAATGCTCCTATTGAATTTCTGCTCAAGCCACTAGAGGACTCCTGTTTCTTTTGAGGATGGGCTTTCCTATCCATTTATAATCTCTTGATCTCCCTAAGTAACTGAGCTGCTTCCTTTTATGAGATCTGTTGTACTAATTCTCTTAAAGTCATTGTTGACAGTATGGTACAATCTCTTATACCCAGCATTCATCTTTCCAAGGCCCCTTCATGTCCCCTGCAATTGTGATCTAACAAGATTGTGGTTTTCCATGACTTTGTGCCGTTGACATGTCTGGTTGAATTAGTGTTTTTTAAAAAATGAGTGTTTGCAGCAGTGAGCAGCTTAGAATCATTACAGATGTACTGTACAATTTTTTAAATGTGATCTAGCCCCTAGGATATATTAAAAAGAGGAGGCAAAGTCTTGGAACCTTTACATTGCCACAAATATGTTTTAGGGGTATTTGCAAAAGGAGTTTAAGATTTATGAAGTCTCTATCCTAATATAACTGGGCATTGCAGACTGAGTTTTACTAAGTCTTCCTTTTAAAATAATTTTTTTCTTCTTACCCTTCCAGGCAGAAACCACTAATACTAGTCTTTTGCAAGTTCATCTAGAATGCAGTTTACATAATAAAGTTTGCCAGCAACTCAAGGTAAATGCGTTTTTTTTTTTCTAAAGAACATCTATATTTTAGAACTACAAATAATGTATTTTGGTGATTTTTTGTTTGTTTGGGGGGAATGTTTTGAGATCACCAGATTTATGTGCTTTGGAAGGCTTGATGAATTTCTCTTCCCTTGCGCCCCCCCCCCGCCTGTCCTCAGAGTTGCTATCTAGAATCAGATGACACCTTGCTGCTACAAATGAGCATCATTTTAACCACGGAAACCTCCCCTGAACAGCATGAGGAGAATAGCCAAGATTTATTAGATAATCTCTCCATCGTTTATGTGGCTATAGACAAAACTGAGACCTCAGGTAAGGCGAATCCCTTGAAGCTCGCATTATGATATAGCTTGGTGGGCATAGAAGCATTGATTGTGTGAAAGTGTTCTCTTGGGGATAGTTATCTTAAGGCAAAGGCTGAAAGTCCTTTGCTTTACTCTAATTGTAAACAGAGTTAAGGGTTTTACCATGTTTAATTTAGCTAAGTGAGGCAGTATTACAGTTTTTTTGGGGGGGGGGTGGCAGCTGCTGTTTGAATATGTTCTCTGCCATCCTTCTAAAGCAAATGAAAATAAGCCATTCCATTCCCCACCAGAGCTGCCCTGATAGTCATGGATCTCCTGACATCTATTTCATTTGTTTTTGTTTCATTGTGAATGGAAACTCTCTTGACCTTGTTATTAGAAGAGTGGCATACTGCACTTGAAAGAAGGTGTGCGTTTGACCCCTGCCTCTTGGACACTTATTACCCTTGTGAAAATGGGAAAGTCCCTAAATCTTTTTTTTTCCCTAAATCTTTTTTTTTGTCGTGGAAAATGGGCACAATAAGTCTTGGGATACCTATGTCAGTGGGTGGTTGTGAGAATCAAGTGAGATAATGTATATAAAGAATTTCCTGAACTTTAAATTGCTATGTAAATACATATTAATATTGTTATTCTAAATTCTCAATGAATTACCAGATTATAGTAAATTAGAGCCAGAAGTTCCTGGAAACCTGTGAGTAGTGTAGTCTGTGAAGCTTAACCCTGGAAAATTTGAGCCCTGCCTAACAGTATTAACTTAACCGCCCCTTAAAATTTATGGGCTTCAACTTTCTGGGCACTTTAATGGGATAAACACCATTTTTCATCCATAAACTCCATTATGCAGAAATACCTATTTTTGGTTGATTGATTCAATCAAAAATCTGTATTTTACATTATTTTGGAAGAAGGAGATCAGAAAACAATGAGAACCTACCATTTCTAGGGACGAGGTTCAGTGACAGCATAATTTTTTTTTTAGCCCTTAAAAGTAATTTGTAATAGTGGTTCAATAAATAAATATTATTGTAATGACTGACATTTATTATAGTGTTTTAAAGTTTGTAAAGTATTTGACATATAGTTTCTAGGCCCATTAGGTGACAAGCATTTATTCTTTGCCATGAATACTCAAGGTTAGCATTTAAAGAGAGGGAGAAATTCACTATCAAATTTTGACAAGTTAAGAGCTAAAAGTAAGCCAGCATTTTGTACACAGTCCTAGATTATTATGATGCAGGATTTTTTCCTTTTCTTTTTTAAACCTGGGTCCTATGATTCTTTGGATAATTTTCATAGGGTCTGTGAACTTGGATGGGGAAAAAGTAGCATATTTATTTTCACTAACCTCATTGAAATCAAGTATTTCTTTGAATTATTTGGAAACATGATAATGAAAAAGGGATTTGTAGGTTTTACTAGACTCCCAAAGGGGGCTATGACACAGAGGGCTTGAGAACCTTGTGTAGTGTCTTATATGGTACTATGCCCAATTTTAATCACTCAGTATTTGGAAGACAGTTGCTTCCTAAAGGCAGGTGTAGTGGAGAGGACACTTAGGCCTGAAATCAAGAAAACCTGAGTTCCAGTCCATCCATAAATACTTAGGAGATGTATAACCCTAGGGAAGTCATTTAATCTCCAACTACCATAGTTTCCTCTCCCATAAAATGAGGGTGATAATAATAGCACCAACTTCCCATAGTGTTTGTGAGCACCAATTGAGATATTGTATGTACATATACATAGGATGATGACAGATAAAACTGGTGGCTTATAGAACTTAAAGTCATAAATGAATGAGCATCTCTTGAACTTAGATGGATATATACACATGCAGTTTGGTTCAATGTAGTGAATTTTCTACCAAGTCTCTTAATTCATTTATACTAACCAAAATATATATTTCCTTTAAGTCCTACATCCTTAAGTGAAACATAATAGGCACCTAATATATACTTGCTCTTTTCCTTTCTGTTTTCTTGTCACTGGCCGCTGTATCTTTTGATGATTGTTATTGAGGCTAATGCAGTTTGTCAGATTGACAGTCCTCTTGACTATAAATCTCCAATCTACCATTTCTGTATTTACGGTTTTTAATTATTTTGGTAGCCTGTGGTAACTGTCTTTTTTCTGTGTGTTTGGGGAAAAAAGTTATGGTAAGAAAAAAATCCCAATTTTTATTTCAGTGAAGAAATCTTTATAATAACTTTGACAGAAATTATAAGATGTTATTTCAGTAATCTCTATAAAAAGATATAAAATTAGGAGAACATTGTTTTAATTCAGTTACTTTGATTGTTTTTGACAGATGATTCTGCAGTAAATATGTATGTATTACATTCAGGAAACAGCCTTCTATGGATACAGGTAATTTACGTGTTGACTTTCTCTTGTAACATTGTATCCTTATGTTATCTCGTAACATATAAGATATGTAAAAAATGTGGGGGTTTTTTTGCATTTAAAAATGTACATTTAGCACAGTAATTTTCAGTTACAGTTTTTATCCTAACCTTTCCAGGGAGGTTAGATGGGTAGATTTTTATTTTCTGCACATAGTAAAAATATAGCATAGTTTCTCTTCTGTCTTGGATGATTTTACTACGGATTTTGTCAGAAGTTATGAACTATAACTATGCAAACTCTCAAGGACCTTCTAGCCTACTTAACCTATGGTTAAATTTTTTCCCCAGTCTACTTATATATCATTATATATATTTATATATATATCATATATATCATAATTTAGAAAATGAAGATATATGACTTAAAGAAAATCTATTTCTGTTCAATATAAAAGACTTGGTAGAAAATGAAGTACATTTTACTAAATTACAAGTGTGTGTGTGTGTGTGTGTGTGTGTTATATATATATATATATATATATATATATATATCCATCTAAGTTTATCAAGAGCTGTTTATCCATTTATTACTGCTAAGAGAAAAGTACAGTGAAATGATCCTGTACTTGACTTGCAATTCCAGTTTATTTTGTTAGTCACCTTGTGACATTGGACAGTTGTCAGTTTCCTTATCCTTAAAATGTCGTTAATGCAACAAGTGCCATAATTAATAGACACTGATGGATTAATAATGACTGCCTTACAAAGTTTTGAGGACCAAATAAAATATATGTTAAAGTACTTTGTATAGTGTGCTATCTGCTAATAGAAAGCATTATTGTCATATTGATGCTTATGACTTAATGGAATTTTGTGGGGGAGTGCCTAGACCTATGATTTCATTAGTATTTAGAACTTCCAGTAAAAAAAAAAAACTCCTACCAATGCAGATCAGCACCTATTTTGTACATGTCCTTGAAGAATTGGTTGGGTGTCTGTAAGGGTTATGTAACTTCATTAGGGTCACAAAAACCAATATATAGCAGCTGGCCCTTGACTCCAAGGGCAGCCCCTTTATCCATTAAACCATGCTGCCTCTCAGGCTTAAGGGATACCATTTAAAGAAATTTATGATCAGAAAAGGAGGAGGGAGACAGGTAAGGTTGTGAGAGCAAAGAGATGGCAGCTGTGCCTAAGTGCCCCACTGGTACCCACAGAATATTCCAGTTTAGAGGAAGGCCCCCAGTGTGTTAGCTCCTTTTCTGGTGAGTGGTGGGCATGTTACGTTATGGAAAGATACAGACAAGACTTACTCAGAATGAGACGGTGTGATTGTATCAATAGACGGAAATAGTGTACATGTAGATGAGCATTTGAATCTGATGAAGGACTGAAGACTTAGGGTGGTGACAAATAAAACTGATGATGATGAAAAAATCTAATTTTCCTTTTTAATAAGTACATTGTCAAAGATCCCTACAATGTATAATAGAGTCAGAAGTAACCTGGACAGGGGGAATAGCTAAGTTACTCCTTTTGACTTGAGCATAGGAGATATCATAGTCTTCTTCATTTTTTGGTTTAAGTCTGTTCTTCCTTATATCCTTTTGCTTGGACCTTCTTTTTAGAGTGATAATAAAATAGGGCTCTTTCCCATAATATCAGCAGTTAATTATCTTCTAGGCAATAGCTCTGCTCTCATCCCTCATGTTGCTTCTTCATCTGTCTAGATAATTTGGGTCATTCTGTAATGACTATCACTTTCCCTGTCTGATCTTTCCTTCTGGGATCTGTGATTTCACACGGTCTTCTCCTCTAATCATTTCCGTTTTCCATCTCTGCATCCTTCATGTTTCTCTGCCTCTTTTTTGAAAAATGTAGAGACAAAGATAATATAACTCAGCAGCCATCTTCCAGCAAACAGGTCAGTGATGTTTATCTTTTATTTCAGGATGTGCATCATTTCTCACAAAGAGATTCTTTATCTCTGCAATTTCAACCAGTCCTGCTACCCTCTTCTGCAACCAATTTTACCAAAATTGCTTCTTTTATTTGTAAAGGTACAGTATTTGTACATGTTTGGCAGCTGTCTCCTGTTTACTTCTGTTGTTGAAGCATATCCCTCATGAATGGTTATCATTAATGTTGTTTCCTAAGAATACCAGAAATATGTAATGGACAAACCTTACTGTAATATCTTGAAACTCTGCCATGATGCCGTCTAGCTGGTTACTCCTTTGTAACATTGTTCCCGTGAGACTAACTGTTCCCTGTTTTGTCATTTCACCTAAAGTTGCATTTTTATGGGAACCAGTTAATGATAGGCAGAATATGCCTATATAGATGATATAATGATAATTATTATTGTCTCTATGGAGTGATTAATTCATGACTGCAGATTAACTTAAGGTGGAAGATAATGAGTTTGAGTTTCATTGTGCAGGGATTAATAGTTCTTAGAGTTTGCATGAGGAAGGAATGCCACTGCTATTTATTTCCTACTCTTGATGTGAAACTTTGTGTTAGAACTCTTAATGCAGCAATGATCCCCTAGGGGTTAAGAGTAATAAAAGATTTCTAGGGTAATTTTTCCCATAAGAAAATTATTTGAAATTCAGTTTTACTTCAGATTTTCATTCTTCTTTTTCTTCCCACCTATGCCTCTTCTTTCATAGATAGGGTATTGGATTACAAAATAGCCAAAAGATACCACGATACCAAAAAACCCTTACTTACCATTTGGATTTTATTTCTTTCCTACTCATCTCCTCCAGTGCCCTGCTATGCTATTATACTATGCTATGTGCCCAGTTTAGCTTCTTTTTTCCCCCGTCTTACTGTAGCTGGCAGGCCTAAGGACTTTTCCTCTATTAATTGAGAAAAATCAGGGCTTTGTCATGGAAAAAAGATGAAGTGTGGAGCTTAATTCTTTCTCCAAGAAAATAAACTAGAGGCATGAAAGGCTTGGCAGGGGAGGCAATGCAGGTAGTAGGCTGAGGTAGTAAAGATGAAAAACACAAGTGAAAACCAAGAGATCTGTGCTTAACTCTGATTTTTCTTTCCATTTTCAAACAGCTCCATCATGTCTCAGTGAAACTGATTATCATGGGGAAGGAAGAAACCTAAAAGGCACGACCACGTTACAAGCGTGTCTGTCTCGCCCTGTGGTGCAAGGGTAGGTTCAATTAATCAATTAGTGAGGCATTTATGAAGCACCACCTTTGGTCCAAGTACTCTGCAATGTGCTGGGAATAGAAGGACTCAAAGGAGGCAGCCCCTTCCTTGAAGGAGCTTATAAATCTTTTGACAGCAGATTGTCTTAATTCTTAATTCTCTATTCAGTTTTACTTCTTAAAAGGAAAATCCTTAGGGAAGTTTTAGATAACTATCTATATTTATAGGTGAGATTTTCATCCTGTCCTCTCCTTGGGTAGAGCTGCTAAAATAATTTTTTTCCTCCTGCTTTAAAGACAAAATAATTAATTGATCTGGCTCCTTTCTGTCTCTTCCTGCTCTTTATTATGATGTCGTACAGCAATAACTGAGCCATAGGAGGATACCAAGAAGTGGGAGAGCAAATTATCTATAGACTAAATTATACAATGCCACATAACTAGGATGTCTTGATTTTTTTGAAATTAAAAGTGAGGTCACTGTCAGCTCTTCACTCAGAGTGTTAGCAGAAAGCCTGAGACTCATTTCTGTGTTCTGTGTGTCTGTTCACAGATATTTTTCGATTGACCCTTCTGTAGTCCAGTTTCACCTTGAGCCACACTGGAATGCATCCAGAATTTGGTCAGTCTGGTACACTAATCATTTTAGTCCCGTTGTTGTTATAAATGATGTGCTCGTTCCCAAGGAGACCAAGCAAATTTTAAAGGTAGGTGTGTGCAGATATTTTTCGAAGTTAGTTTCATTATAGCTCAGGCAGTTATGAACACCTTTTTGTGTGTATGTTTATTTAGGAAAAGAGTTATTTTATTTTTCATATTTTCGAATAATTGTTTCAGGAGATGGGCGTGGGAAGCAGCATATTACAGTATGTTTGAAAACAGTATATGGTTTGGATTCTGGCAGATCCCTTACCCTCTGATTTCTCATTTTCCTTCTCTATAAAATGAGGGGGTTAGATTACACAATCTATGAGATCTTCTCCATCTCCAAGTTTAGTATATTAATGTTCTTGTTGCCTGCCCATTCATAGGATTGGTGATTGTTCTTTTTTGGGGGGTGGAGGATGGGGACAGTATAAATTTTTAACATGTTGGATTTTAAACCAAAAAAATATTTCAAAATACATGTTGGTCTAATTGTCTAAAATGAAATCACTTTGTAAGGGGAAAAATATATAACTATATAGTAAAAAAATAATACCAGTTATAGACTGCACTTGGATTTTATTAAAGCAGTGTGGGTGGAGGGAGGAGTGTTCCTGATATGAAACTGCAAATTGTATTATGGGTTTTTCTGCGCCTTTTTTTTTTGGTGGGGTGAGAAGGGGGAAGTGATGGTGGTGGTGGTTAAGAACATTTGCTGATTACATCAAGTCAGGCATCATTAATGTGGTAAATACAAGATTTCATAGAAGGAAACAACAAATTTGATTTACGATTTGCATTAAGAAAATTATTCTTTAGTAAAAAATGGTCTGCTAGAATAAATCAATGCAGTATATTATTGGGGGAAAATGCTGCCATTTGTGAAAGCTTTTAGGTTATGTATATGAAGTTATATGACCATTGCTTAAAATAATGTGCATAAGAAAAGGAGTTTGAAACAGATATGTCTTAAAGTATTTGATCTCCTCACACTTAATTTAACAGGCCATTTTATTCAGTCTTTTCATTTTGGGAAGAGGTTTTTTTGTTGTTGTTGTTTTTTTTGAGGAGGGAAGGCAAGACAATT
Organism: Gymnobelideus leadbeateri; assembly: GCA_011680675.1. Taxonomy (NCBI): domain Eukaryota; kingdom Metazoa; phylum Chordata; class Mammalia; order Diprotodontia; family Petauridae; genus Gymnobelideus; species Gymnobelideus leadbeateri. The sequence continues at coordinate 209,341 of WOXC01003711.1, forward strand.
GGGGTTAAGTGACTTGCCCAATGTCACACACTGCCCAGTGTCTGAGGCTTGTTTTGAAATTAAGTCCTCTTGACTCCAGGGCCAGTGCTCTATTTGTTGCACCTCCTAACTGCCCTGGGAAGTGCTTTTTAGAAGGAAAATCTTGAAGGGGAGATTTTAGGTACCATTTCCTTTTGGAGGTGAGATTTTAATGGTAATTAGTTATAGAAAAAAATATACTTTTTTGATTTTTTTTCCTTTTAGATTCAGAATTTCACTGGCCCCTTATTTCTACCTCCAGGATGTTGGAATATATTTTCTTTGAGACTTGGCATTAAAGACACTGCAGTAAATATGTTCACCCACGTGTCTTTGACTACAAACATAGGTGCAACGTTTGTAATACCTCTTCATATTTATTCACCTCCGGCCAAGGTATTATTGTGTATATGTATGTGTGATGTGATGTGTATGATTAGGCTTCTTTGAGAATCTCCTAACTTTCAGTATCCGTCAGTACTTGGCTATTATACAAAAGAGTGTTAGGTTCTTTTATATTTGTTTGAAATCCAGCAATATTACAACGTTGATTTTTGCTTGATATCAATTCAAATAGACTAAATGATGTAAACATATACATTTGGAAAGACTGGTTAATAGGTTGGTTTTCCTAAGCAATTTGGGATTGTCAGGGTTTCTGAGAACAAGAATTCAACAAAATAGTCTTAAATTAAAAATAATTTCACTTTTCTTTGGTTTAGAAGGTACCTTTAAATCTTGTTTGAGGTACTTGTTGGATTCATCTCTTTGGGGATGGACTCCTGCTGCATAGCCCTGTTGATCTAAAAGGCCTAGGAAGATGGAATTGAATCTGTACTGACCTCATGAGGCAGAACAAATGTTGTTCTTTCAAATAACTTGTCATCTCTTGTTAAAGTATAATTTGGATGGGATAGGAGTCTATTGATTTTTAGCCTTCTGAATATCTAATTTCTAGAGGATTAGTGTTTCCTACAGATGTAGGCTAATATATGTTCCATGTACAAGTGCTTTGGGCTTTGTCTGTTTGGTGTTGCTTTTTTAATTATTTATTCCTTTCTATATAGTCAGGGAGTCCGGTCTCTGAGGCAATAGTCCATTGTGGGATGCACTATTACATGGGAAAATTAAATAGAGGTAAGTATTTCATTCAGTTTTGCTGTTAGAACTGAAATTGGGGGGGGAAACAACATAGGGACATTCATCTCTTTTATATTAATATAATTGTGCCATATGATGCTACTCTAAGAAAAATGGTCTTCATATGCTTTAAGACAAATTCTCCTCCAGAATTCAAGAAACATGATAGTGAATATTAATCTCTTAAATTTTGGACTTTGTTTATTCATTTTCAAAGTTCTCGTACATGTATCTGTTCATTCAATCCTCACTACACTCTGTTTTTAACAAAGAATAGTCAGGAACTCTGGCTCCATGTATAGAATAACATATTTCCTTAGATGGGGCCTGAAAAGTCTTCTGTTCCCATCTGGCAAGGTTTGGAAAGATATAATAGAGGATTCAGAGTGATATGCCAAGGCTGGGAAACTTTGGTTATGTAATGGTCAACAACCATTTTCACAAGGATTAGATATTGGTGAGGACTGTAGTATTGGTATGTGTGCCATTTCTAGACTTTTCCCCAAACCTCCAGTTCAAAATAATTATTTTCTTTTTTTTTAATTAAACAAATGCTTTATTAACTTCTGGTTTACATCATTCATTTCCACCAGATTATGAGTTACGTTTCCCCCCCATTTTTCCCTACCCACCACCCCAGAATAGCAGTCCCACTAGATATCCCCTCATCCAATCTGCTCTCTCCCATATCTTCTCCCATATCCCCTTCGACTTTGCCATTAGGGCAAGGTGAATCTCTGAGCCCCAATGCCTGGACATCTTATGAAACATTTAATTTTAAGACCTAGAATTTCAGATCCATTCCCTTCCTCCCTTGTCACCCACTCCCTCTGAGAAGATAAGTAATTCAGTATGCGTTGTACTTGTATAGCTATGCAAAACATTACCACAGTAGATATATTGTAAAAGACTGCTTATATTTCCCTCCCACCCGTCTCACCTCCCACCTGGTCCATTACCTACTTTGATCCTGTCCCTCTTTGATAGTGGGTACTTCCAATCTTCCCTCCCCCCAGAATGCCCTCCCCTCCATCATCCCCCCTCTCATCTCCCTTTCCCCTACTCAGGAGAGTGAGTGAGGGTAAGATATTCCATTTAGTATGTATGTGATTCTCTCCTTGAGCCAACTTCAATGAGAATATGCTTTTGCCTTTTTGCCTTCCTGTTCTTCCCCTCCTCTGCAACTACTTCCCCTTGCCTCTTCTACATGAGATAGTTTACCCTACCCTGTCTCTCTCCATCTCCTCTTGCCACTTTCCTCTCTCACCTCTTGGCTTCACCCCTTAAGAATCATCCCTTCCTTGGGGCGGCTAGGTGGCGCAGTGAGCAGAGCACCGGCTCTGGAGCCAGAAGGACCCGAGCTTGGATCCGGCCCCAGACACCCAACACACAAACAAAATCCCAGCCATGTGACCCTGGGCAAGTCACCCAACACCAATTGCCCTCCAAAAAAAAATCATCCCTTCCCATCAAATTCAACCTGTGCCTTCTATCCATATATACCTGTGAACATATGCCATGTACCCTTCTTCAGTTATTTTCATAATGAGAAAGGTTTCATGAAACACAGTTATTGTTTTTCCATTTAGGAATGTAAATAGTACAACTTTGATAAGTTCCTTTTGATTTCTTTTCTCAAGCATCTCTTGCTTCTTGTGTCTGAATGTCAAATTTTCTATTCAACTCTGGTTTTTTCCTCAAGAATGCTTGAAAGTCCTCTATTCCACTGAATGACCATATTTTCCCCTGAAATAAAGATACTCAGTTTTGCTGGGTAGGTGACCCTTGACTTCAATCCCAGCTCTTTTGCCCTCTGGAATATCATATTCCATGCCATTCGATCCCTCAGTGTAGAAGCTGCCAGGTCCTGGGCTATTCTGATTGTGTTTCCACAATATTGAAATTGTTTCTTCCTGGCTGCTTGTAGTATTTTCTCCTTGATCTGGGAGTTCTGGAACCTGGCTATAATATTTCTAGGAGTTTTCTTTTTGGGATCTTTTTCAGGAGGTGATCGGTGGATTCTTTCAACCTCTATTTTGCCCTCTGGATCTAAAACATCAGGGCAGTTTTCCTTGAGAATTTCTTGAAGGGTGATTTCTAGGTTCTTTCCTTGATCATGGCTTTCAGGTAGTCCAATAATTTTTAAATTGTCTCTCCTGGATCTATTCTCCAGGTCAGTGGTTTTTCCCATGAGATATTTCACATTGCCTTCTATTCTTTCATTTGTTTGGATCTGTTTAATAGTATCTTGATTTCTCATAAAGTCAACTAGCTTCCATTTGCTCCAGTCTAACTCTGAAGGAATGCATCTCCTCAGTGAGCTTTTGAGATTCTTTTTCCATCTGGCAAATTCGACTTTTTAAGGCATTCTTTTCCTCATTGCCTTTCTGAGCCTCTTTTGGCATTTGAGTTAGTCTGTTTTTTAAGGTGTTATTTTCCTCAGTCAGGGTGTTGACTGTCGTTTCATACTTTTCTTGCATCTTTTTCATTTCTCTTCCCAAATTTCCCCCCACTTCTCTTATCTGCTTCTTAAGGTCCTCTATGGCCTGTAGCCAGCTTGTATTTTCATTTGGGGCTTTTGGTGCTGGAGTTCTGACCTCACAGTCCTCCTCCATGCTTTGAGCCTCTTTGCCCCTAAAATAGGAGTCCAATGTTGAACTTTTCTGTTTATTTTTGTTTCATTTGCCTAGGCATGTTGCCACTTAATTACTTGATTTTTGGGCTTGTTGCCACAGTGGGACTCTGCCACCAGACAGGGGAGCTTCTGCCCAAACATGGGGTCTTCACAACTTCTAAAGTTGCCAGTTGGGTGGCCTCTGTAAAGCCTCCACCCACTCTGGCAAGTTGGATACCCACCCCAAACTTCCCCCCCAGACCACAATCCAGATCCAGGCAGTTTAAAGCAAGAGCGCTTAACCCCCAGACTGATTGCTGGATCTCCCTACAGTTCGTAGACCAGGAGCTAGAGCCACTACTGAAGCTGCAAAATGGCTTCTGTGCAGCTGTTTCTTCAGCAACTTTTCGCCCCCAGGGGAGGAAGCCACATGTTCCTCAAATACTGGTCCCAAAGTCCATAGGGCACTAACCTCTCACTTTGTCCTAGGCATATCTGTGCTGATAATTCTGGAATCGCCAAAATTGCTGGTGTTCTGGGGACCCTCCAGCCGGCTGCTGGTCCAGCCGCTCTGGGGCTAAAACTGCGGACCTAGGCTCGGCTCTGCGCGCTGCGCTGTTGGTTCCCAGCGCACTGTGCTGCCTGCTCTCAGAGCGCTGCGCTGGCCGCTCCCTGCAGGGCTACTGGGCTGTCCTCAGCAGGAGGTTGGCTTCTCTGTGCCGTTCTGTGGGTGCTGGGGCTCCAGAAGTTGTTCAGAGTCCTCTTTCACATTGTTTGAAATTTGTGTAGGGCAGAGCACATTGGAAATGCTGTTTCTACTCCTCCATCTTGGCCAAAATAATTATTTTCTAAGCAAGCATAGCATTCAGAAACTTGTTGGTTGGATTAGGATCCTATACTGATTTAACATTGCCCTTTTGAGTTCTGTTGAACTAGTAAAGAACATGGCAGTAAAATTCTTAGACCAAGCATTTCGGGTGTCCTTGTCTTGTGTAAGTTGCAGTGCCTTCTTTTTTTTATGCCCAGCTGTGCTCACTTATTGATCTGTACTCTTGTTGGCAGTGAGATAATTAAGTACCCTGGAACTTAAGATGAGGGAAAGTAAGATTGGTGTATAAAATCAGTAATAATTGAATATTAAGACTAAAATTAATGAAAATTCCACAGCTGGAACATTTAAAAGATATTTTATAATAGATTCACAGACCCTGTGTTTGTTATATGTGATTACAATAAAATTGAATATTTTATTAAAATATTTTTGGGAAATGAATTAAGACCCATGATTTCTTAAGTATAGGGAGTTCCCTATTTGGAAATGCCATCCTCAGATTCTGATGAGCCTGCTAGTTTGTAGCCTCAGCCTACAACTTCTGAGGGATTTAGTGACTTGGTCTCCGTTACACCACAAGTATGTATCAGAGGCAAGACATAAACCTAGCCTAGGACTCTGATTCTCAAGGCCAGGCCACTACTCACAGTGCCATACAGTTACTATAAACCTTTTTCTGTGTCATGTCACTATGCTTGTCTGGTGAAACTACAGACCTTTAGCCAGAATAGTGTTTTTAAATGTATTTAGTATATGTATTTTTAAATAAATAAAAATAAATACATAGGACAGCAAAGGAAACTAATTGTATTGAAATATAGTTCTCAAATATTTTTTTAAAAAGTTCACTTTGTTTTGATCAAGCTCTGGTCAAAATAGATAATCTGGATGATTAAATTTAGATAATTTGATATTAAATCCAGTTGACTTTTGGAATGAAGGATATTAATAATGAGTAGATAGTGGATAGAGAAGTCTGATGTTCTCAGACTCTTTGATGTCTTCCCTTTTGGTCAGGCAGTAGCAGAATATTTCTGAGAATCATGTGGTGCTTAGTTTTAAGTATAAAGTAAAATTGAATTGTGCTTTCTGTCACTGCAAATAAACAACTTGATTTCATTTCCAGCAAGTCCTCATTGGCAAGGAGGCTTTTCTTTGGACCATTCCACTCAGAAGGTGGATTCTGAGCTTGCAAACACATTGTATCAGAGCTGGCAGAGGATAAAAAGTGGTCAAGTCTGCAGGTGTGTCCAAAGCTTTCACACTTTAGAATACTTTATGAAATCAATATTTTGTGTAGTACTGTCCTTGTTGTAATGAAATTTTAAAGGTTAATTTATATTGAAATACCCAGAAAGATTATGTGAATACATGGAAAAAATAAGGATACCTACAAGTCAACATACATTTATTAAATCCTACTTGTTTGGGGGGCAGGTGTTGGGGGTCGGGACCTTTTCTGTATCCCTAGCTTTTAGCATAGTGCCTTGCAGATAAAAGGCTTATGTTTTGCATAAAACTTTTTCTTTATTAAATAGGAGGAGCGTTTTGGGAATGACTCTATTTGTTTATCCAAAGAAATCTCGAGAATCAGGGTCCTTTGCTTCCTCTTTGCCGCGTTTAATCACAGAGCCTGGACTTACATTGAACTTCAGTGCATCTGCTCTCAGGACCAGTATGGTGAGGATAAATGTTCTTTATCCCTGATACCAGTGGTTTGTGAGAAATAGAGAGAGAGACAGACAGACAATCAGAGAGTAAGAGGGAGAGAGAAAGCACATATGTATTTCTGTGAGTCTCATTATTCTAGAGAATATTATGAAGTGTAAAAGAAAATTAAATTTACTATAAAAATAGTGTTATTTATCTAAACCTCTTGATATATACATTAACTCAAGAAAAAAACAAAATCACAAGAATAAGGTGTGAAATTATTTTTTTAATTAATTTATTAGTTTAGTTTCAGTTAACAAGATTCAATTCCATAGTTCCTTGATTTTCAAATTTCCTTCCCTTCCCTCCCCCCTCCCCACATGACAGCATATAGTCCAGTATAGGATCTGCAAATGCATTCATATTAGACATTATTCCAATTACAAAGGAGATTGTAATAGTGAAATTATTTTTTAAAAAGTTTGGAAGTCACTGTTCTTTGCCATATTGCATACACATTCAAGCAGGGTCTGATTTTATTTAGGCAGCATGCCTATTTTTTTAAAAACAATTACTCTTGTCTTATTTTTATAAAAATGTGGGTTTAGTGGATAGAAAATGAGGCAGAGTTAAAGAGAAATGAGTTCAAGCCAAGCCACATACTAGCCTTTTTTGACCCTTTCCAGTCCTATTCCCTTTACAAAAATGATTAAGAAAATAAGCATTAATGTTTTCAGTTCACTCCTAGCTTAGACTTTTACTGCCTTATAAACTATTGATGGGCAGCTAGGTGGTACAGTGGATAGAGTGCCAGGACAGGAATCAGGAAGACTCACTTACCGAATTCAGATCTGGCCATAGACACGTAGTAACATTGTGACCTGGGACAAGTCACTTAACCCTGTATGCCTCAGCTTCCTCATCTGTAAAATGACTGGAGAAAGAAATGGCAAACCACTTCATTGTCTTTGCCAAGACAACCCCAGATGGGGTCACAAAGAGTTGGATATGACTGTACAACAACAACCTATTAACATTTTTCTTCAAAAGAGGCTCAAGATTCCTAGGAACTCTTGCATTCCCTCCTGTTAACCTTGTGGGAGAATACTGGGCAAATGATTAAAAAACTTTTTAAAAGTTTCTTTTTTATTAATAAAATTAACAGACTTGAACATTTCAATATACAAAGAACAGAAAAAGAGGGTTATGTATGAAAATGCCAACTTCAATTACATGTAGCTCATTTTTTAGATGTTTATGTTAAATTTAATATGACAATATCATTGTCCTTTATGTCCCCTTCTGAAATATCTTTTGTTACTTTCAGTGTATTTTCTATTTCATTGAGTCTTTTTTTACCTATCAATATCATTAATCACCTATTCCCAACTTATAACCCTTTCTTCTTTCTGTCCCCCTAAAGATCTTCCTTTGTAACAGGTATAGACAAGTAAAACAAATTAACTTTGGTCATGTTATAAATTGAATATTTCATTCTGAACCTCTAATCTCATCAACAGTTGACCAAGAGGTAGGAGTCTTCTGGTGTCATGATTTGCCATTGCATTGGTTAGAGTACAGTGGCCTTTCAAAATTATGTTGTTATTATATTAATTGTTATCCTGTTCACTTCCTTCTGCATCATTTAACATAAATTTTTTCTCCAAATTGATTCTCCAAATGTTTCTCCAAATTGATCCCTATTGTAGTTTCCTGTAGCCCAGTATTCATTAATTCCTATATTGTAATTTATTCTGTTATTTTCCAATGGATAGGCATCTGTGTTGTAAAATTTTAAAGTGAACTTTTCCTCACTAAATTTTATAATATATTAGGACTCTCACAACTCATGAATAGGCTTCCCCGTCCCCACCAATTTGGTGCCATATATCAGTGTGTAGTACACCTGATTTCAGTGACTTTATTTTCATTACTCCTGGGTCCAAAATGTTTCTTTAACATAGTCCTCCCTTCTCTTAGAAACAAACATGGAGCAGACTTTTGCTGTTTGTAAAAGGTACCAATTGAATGGTCTTGGCTGTGAGTCTTCTCCCACCTCAAATGATTGTGCATATAATTATCTGTTGCTGTTAAGTTATGTCTCTCTTTGTGACTCCGTTTTCTTGACAAAGATACTGGAGTGGTTTGCTATTTCCTTCTACAGCTCATTTGACAGATGAAGAAACTGAGGCAAACAGGGTAAAGTGATTTGCCCAGGGTCATATAGCTAGTAAATATCTGGGGCCAGATTTGAACTCTGGAAGACTCTAGACCCAGAACTCTATCCACTGTGCTACCTATGTACTAAATGTTGCATCCCCCACTTGTCAGGAGAATGGGAGGGCCTTAAGGATAGGGATTATTTTTCTTTTGTTTTTATGTTAATCTCCACCCCCTCCTCTGCCATTCCTCCCCTAGCATAGAGTCTGACTTAAATGCCCGTTGGATTGGATTGGAATGATCCTTCTTAGGAGGATTTTGAACACTCCTCCTAAATTGACCAATCTAATTTCCAGTGTCATTGCATAAAAGTGTTTTAATTTAAATTTTCAACCATCTAGGTGAAATATTTTGTGCTGAGGAATCCCTCATCTTTCCCAGTTACTCTGCAGCTGCTCCCTCTCTCTTCATATCCTGAGCCTGAATGGGCGTTGAACCTGCTTCATAAATGGTAAAGTACTTCATCTTAAGAAGAAACTTTATTTTTTAAAAGTTTGTATTGTTTTTATATTGCCTTTCCTCCTAAATATATCCTGCCCCTTCCCTCCCAAACCCCACCTACCCACAGAGTCATTCCTTGTAGCAAACAACAAAATAATTTAGCAGAACTCATTCAACACATCAACTGAGTCTGATGGTATATGCAGTGGGCCATACCTAGTCTCTCACCTCTGCAAAGAAGGGAGGGAGGTGGGTCTTCACATCTCTTTTTGGGCTCTGAGTTTGATTGATCATGACAATTATCATTCAGCTTCATGAAAGAACTCTTATTATTAATGTTTAAAAAAAAGCTACTTAGTCCCTTCATTATTATTTTCTAGGACAGAAAGGTAGAGGAGCACTGAATTTGAACCTAAAAGGTGTAGGCTCAAATCTCAGCTGTGCTCCTGACTACCATGGGCTTCATTTTTATTATCTGTTATTAAGGGATCTCTGTGGTCCCTTCTAATGTTAATCTGTGTCTTGTTTGTATGTAGAAAGTACAAGTTAACATCTGTGCCTGGGGATTGGGTGACCTTTGTGTTCTCAGCCCCTTGGTGGTGATTATTTTTTGAAAGTAGTAACTGATCCACATGCTCTGATGATATTTGTTATTTGACACTCTCTATGGTGCCCTTATAATTCAGCTCTCACCTGAATTTGGTCATACTTTCAACCCCTTAGTGGTAATGATTCTATAAAAATTAATTCAGAATGAGGAAATATTCAGTATACATTTTAAGAATTCCACTTAGCATGAGCAATAGGAAAATATGAATCTACTTTAATGAAATAAATTTACATATAAATAAAATTATATATATACACGATATACATATGTGTGTATGTTTTATATGTATATATTCTTGTGTGTATGTATATATCACACACATATATTTCAGGTAGTTGGCACAATAGATAGAATGCCAGACCTGGAGTCAGGAAGACTCCTCTTCTTGAGTTCAAATACAACCTGATACTTAGTAGTAGCTGTGTGACCCTGGGCAAGTCACTTCACCCAGTTGGCCTCAGTTTCCTTATCTGTAAAATGAGCTGGAGAAGGAAATGGAAAACCACTCTAGTACCTTTGCCAAGAAAACCCAAATGGGGACACAAAGAGTCAGACAGGGCTGAAAAATGACTGAACAACAATGAAAAAGGTTCATTATTTCTCCCTTTCTCTGAGAGAGATGAGAATGGTGATCAACTCCAATATCCTCTTAGCCTTTTTTGCCCATGATGTATACAGTATTTTTACTCCCCCTTTTTTGCCCTATGAATTATTTTGTAACTTTAGGATCTGATTTTGAGCTAGAAGGACATTTTTAGACCCATTTGCTCAATTTCAGGTTACTAATGAGGAAATCGAGGCTCACAGAGGTTAGTTAATCAACTTGCACGTGACCACAGCATCAGGAGGGTTTTATCCTAGATCTTCTTGATGCCAAGTCCAACACTTCATGACTTGTGCTTTTTCTTAGAAAGAACTCAAAGAAGGAAGTTGAAGAGGCTGCTGAATTTAGTCAGGAACTGGGGTAAAATTCTGGTGCTGATGTGACATATTTCTTCTTCATCTCTCCAGACCTCAGTTCCTTACATGTAAATTGTAGACTAGGTTACCCCAAAGGGTCTCCTCTAGCTCTAAATCTGTGATCAATCGTTGGCCAATGATAGTTCTACACAATCAGTATTGGATGATTAGATGTCACTATGGTGAACATGAAAACCAAGTAACATTTCTTTAAAAGCATATACCATTCATTTATCTTTTGACAGAAATGAATAAAATGTTAATTTTTTTCCCTACTGTTTTTATTTTCTTCCTCCTAGGTTTGGCATTGATGTCCAAACGATTAATTTCACAACTGGTGAATTCCAGCTTACTGAAATGTGCCCCCATCTGGTAAGTTGCTTACTTTAGGCCAAGACAGAATTGTTTTAGGAAACAAGAGAAAACATTAATGTGTAGTTCTCACTGAATTACGTTGAAAGTGTTACAGCATGCTGTCTTTGGTAGTTGTTTTCTAAGTCCTTGAAAGTATCATGTCATATTTGTTAGGAAAATCTTAAAATTTTTAATATGTTGAATTTCAAAGTGTAGCCAGACCTGCTTTGGGTTCCATAAAGTCATTATACTATTACTAATCCCTGTCTTCCAATTTTTGCCATTACTTCTTTTGCTGTGTCCTAGATAGCTAGTGAGTATATTGTAGTGGTTGGTTGATATTAGCTGGTGAATTACTTTGTTAATTTAGTTTTTGATTATCACTGAGAATGAGCAAGTGATATCAGATGGTGTTATTGCTGAACGGGGATTGTAGTAGGCCAGACCCAAGGGTTCTGATCCCATTAAGGGGCTCTGTTGCTAACCCGCTGTGTGTTTTTCACAGACCATCTCACTTAAAAGCCTCACTTATCCCATCTGTTAGAAGGGAAATTATTCTGAGGGTTAGAAAGTAGTCTTAGAAATATGAAGTAATTGATATGTGTTTATGGACAGGACTAATCATGGTATGCTGGAATTACTTTTTGCTTATTAACTTAGGGGCCTAGTTTCCCAGTTTTCATTCTAATGATTTTCTGGTTCTTGGGATGAAGATAAAGGACTTATTCTACCAAATGATTTATCTTGATTATATGAAAACTACTCTAGAGGATGGCATTCTGAAAATGTATATATGAAATACTTTCATTTCCCCACCTCTACCTCCTTTTCTACATTTTAGGTGTCAGAAATGTATAGGAAACCTATAAACCTAACTCTGAGGAGAGTACTTCTCACACATATGAAATATTAGTACTTTTTTTTATAACAAACTAATCACTACAAGATTGGAATTAAAAGGTTTTGTAAAAAGTAGTGTGAAAAGTCACCTTTTTTTTTTTTTTGGTTTTTGGTGTGGGAAGACAGGGCAGTTGGGGTTAAGTGACTTGCTCAAGGTCACATGGCTAGTAAGTGGTAAGTGTCTGAGGCCAAATTGGAACTCAGGTCCTCTAGACTCAAGGGCTGGTGCTCTATTCACTGCACCACCTAGCTGCCCCCACTGTTTTTTCTTGAGATGCAGTTGGAAATTATTTAAATTAGCTTTCCTTGTAATCTTCCCAGTTACTTACCTTTGCTACGATAACATAAATACTGGGTACATATGTAGTTTGCATATGTATTCTGCACTTAGGTCACGTCTGGAGTGTTATGAGTTATCCTATGCATTCCATTAAAAAATTTTTTTTGTTGTTCAGTGACTTCAGTCATGTCAGATTCTTTGTGACCCCAATTGAGGTTTTCCTGGCAAAGATACTGGAGTGGTTTGCCCTTTCCTTCTCTAACTCATTTTATAGATGACAAATAGGGTTAAATGACTTGTCCAGGATCACACAACTAGTGTCTGAGGCCAGATTTGAACTCAGGAGGGAGACTTCCTGACTATGGCAGGGACACATGAAAATATTTACAAATAAAGGTTTCCCACAACTTCCTAAGTGGTCATATGACTAGTTGTCCCCACCTCACCAATTTATTATATTGCTAACTCAGTAAGGGACTTGGTAATTATCTGGTACCTTATATCAGATTGGGCAGCATTGTGAAGCAATGAGGGACCTGCAAGCAAAGGCTTGTTTTTATAACTATTTGTCAGGGTGGGAACAAAAGAGCCTGAACCAGGTAACCTCCAAAGGCCTCTCTAGGCACCTGATTCCTGGTCCTGTAGTTCTGAGCTACATTTCACAGATGTGAATAAAATTTGATTACAAAATTGAGGGATACCCCCTCCCTAGGATTCCACCTTCTGGACAAGAAAGCACAGTAGGATGGTGCTAGAGGGTTTGCTCCCTTTGGAAATTACCTTTCTTTAGTAAGTTAATGCCTAGTTATTGCTTTGCTCCGCTGTAGAGTATGGTTTTGTAAAGCTAAACAGAAAAGGCGTGTTTCCGATGTAATGAGCTGTGTGTCAATCACTTGTAGGATGCACAGGGCCAGGAAAACTTCCGTGTGCCAGCCCAATCTGAAGAGCTGCACCTGCATTTACGGCCCCTGGAAAGGAGAAGGGTTGGAGTTGTTTTTACACCCATCGACTACAGAAAAGTAACCTCAGTTATACTCATCAGGTGGGTTTTTCTCTGAAGGCATCTGCACTGATTGTAAATGTAAGACAAATGTTCATTAAATAGAGCACAGTCATTTTACCTTCTTTTTATATTATTAGAGGCAGCTCAGTAAGTACCTCATTGGATAGAGGACTAGACATGGAGTCAGGAGGACCTGAATCCAAACCCAGCCTCAGACACTTATTAGCTAGGTGACCTAGGGGAAGTTGCTTAATTTTTGTCTGCCTTGGTTTCCTCAACTATAAAATGGGAATGGTAATGGCACCTACCTTTCAGGATAGTTCTGAGTATAAAGTGACAATATTCAAAAAATACTTTGCCCAATTTCTGGCACATAGTAGGTGTTTAATAAATGTTAACTTCCATTTCTCTCTTTATTAAGTATTCCCTTAATGACTAAGGGCTGTGGCTTAGTGGAAATTTCCTCTGGTAAAGTGAGGAGTCACTTAATTATCCTGTATTAGAGTTTATTTGTCTGTATAATGGGGAGAATGATACATGGCTTGCCTAATCAGCTTCCTCCTCCTTAATGAAATATTAGCTGTTAAATACTCTGAAAATTTATAATAATTCTAACAGGGGTGAGGTATGAGGAGGTGTTGTGTATAATGTTCAGTTTTCCAGTAAAATAGAGATAATCTAATGAACTGATTCCTCAGAATAGTTTTGGGTGAAATGATATTAAACAGGACAATATTTTAAATGGGCAACCAGCCAAATCAGACAGCCTAGTGTTTGGCCCACAATCGACATGTATGTCTCTTGTATTTAATTGTAATTTAATTGGATTGAAATGTATAGGCAATATGATATAATAGTTTTAAGATTTTTTAAATTTCTATTTTTATTTTTAAATTAAAATTTTTATTATTTTATTTTATTTTTTTAATAAACAAAAATCTATCTTCTCTCACTGCCGTTTTTCCTTCCCCTATTTTTTTTTTTTAAAGCAATTGGGGTTAAGTAACTTGCTCAAGGTTACACAGCTAGTCATTTGATTTATGCGTGGGTGCTCATTTTCTGAGGCCGGATCTGATCTCGGGTCATCCCAACTCCGAGGCCGGCGCTCTTACTCACTGCGCCACCTAGCCGCCCCTTTAGGGCAATTGGGGTTAAGTAACTTGCCCAAGGTTACACGGCTAGGTTTTTGTTTGTGCGGATTAAGTGTCAGAGGCCGGCTCCGAACTCAGGTCCTTCTGATTCCAGGGCCGGCGCTCTATTCACTGCGCCACCTAGCCGCCCCTTTTCCTTCCCCTATTTAAGGGAAGAAAGAGAGAGAGAAAAAAAAACCACCGGTATAATAAATATGCATAGTCGAGTAAAACACATTTCTGCATTGGCCATAGAGTGATATTGAACAATGGACTGGAGTTTTAGAATTTAGAGACAAGTCCTGGCTTTGTAATTCACTGGTTGTATGAACTTGGGTGGTTTGACTTCCCTTTGGATTTTGTCTTTATATCTTTATAATGATGATTTGAATTAGATTGTATTTTAAAAAGTGCCTGTAAGCTCTGGAAGTCTTATGAGCCTGTGCTCCAATGGGTTCATGACTTTATAGTTGAGTTTTGCTGCAAAATATTTTTAAAAGACTATTACTTGCTTCTACTTCTGGTGAACACAAAATGGCGGACAACGCCGGTGCTGCAGGAGGTATGGGAGGCCCCGCGGGCCCCGGCGTCCGAGGCCGGGGAGGCTTTCGCGGTGGCTTTGGCAGTGGGGGCCGTGGTCGAGGCCGGGGCTGTGGTCGAGGCTGAGGCCGCGGCCACGGGGCCCGGGGAGAAAAAGCTGAAGACAAGGAGTGGGTTCCTGTCACTCAGCTGGGCCGGTTAGTCAAGGACATGAAGATCAAAGCCTTGGAAGAGATCTATCTTTTCTCGCTTCCTGTCAAGAAGTCTGAGATCATAGATTTCTTCCTGGGATCTTCATTGAAAGATGAGGTTTTGAAGATCATGCCTGTTCAGAAACAAACTAGAGCTGGACAACGTATCAGGTTCAAGGCTTTTGTGGCCATTGGTGACTACAATGGCCATGTTGGTCTGGGTGTCAAGTGCTCCAAAGAAGTAGCCACAGCTATTTGTGGTGCTTTCATTCTGGCCAAAGCTGTCCATCATTCCTGTGAGACGTGGCTACTGGGGGAACAAAATTGGCAAGCCTCACACAGTACCCTGCAAGGTCACTGGGCGATGTGGGTGGGTTTTGGTGTGCCTGATCCCCGCCCCTAGAGGAACTGGCATTGTCTCAGCTCCTGTGCCTAAAAAGCTCCTGATGATGGCTGGAATTGATGATTGCTACACTTCTGCAAGAGGCTGTACTGCCACTCTGGGCAACTTTGCTAAAGCTACCTTTGATGCCATCTCCAAAACATACAGCTATCTAACCCCAGACCTATGGAAGGAGACTGTGTTCACTAAATCTCCTTATCAGGAATTCACCGACCATCTTGTGAAGACTCACACTAGAGGGTCTGTCCAGAGGACCCAGGCAGCTGCTGTGGCAACCACATAGATGTTTGTAAACAAATAAATTGAACTATGCCTGATAAGAAAAAAAAAAGACTTACTTATATTATTATAAATAAATAGATTTGTGTCAGGCAATACTGGAGGGCTATGTCTATTTCCAGGCTTCAAGACCTACCTCTTATTGTATATATTACATATTATAATATTATAAACGTAATATATGTAATATAAGATGTAATACATGTGTGACATAATTATAATATATGATATTACATATTAATATAACCATGCAAAACTTATTTAATCTCTTTGGGTCTCAAGTAACTCTCTAAAGCTACAAGGAATCTGAATCACACCCACATGAAATCAAAGGTTTTTTTTTAAATGTATCATTATAATATTGCTATGGTAGGTTGACCAGAGCCCTTAAACATGGAATGTGCCTTTATTTTTTCGTGTGTGTGTTTTAGAAATAGTATTATGAATTACTTTTCTTGTTCAGAAATTAAAAGCTTTTACGTTTGTTTTTCTTACTCTCTAAAGAAATAACTTGACCATTTTTGACATGATCACCGTGGAAGGGTTTGGAGCAAGAGAGTTACTGAAAGTTGGTGGAAGGCTTCCTGGTACGGGAGGATCCCTTAGATTTAAGGTGCCTGAATCCACTCTCATGGACTGCCGACGGCGTGAGTATTGAGATTTCTTCCTCCTGAATGAGAACAGATTGTACTGAACTGTTCAGGGCTTAAATCAGGGAGTCTCTTTCTGTCTTGCTACTAATAGTTAAGTTCAGAATGATCATGAATAGATAAGACTGACGGCTTGCCCATAGTAGGTTTAGATGCCAGAGCAAATTTATTCTGTTAAATTTTCAGGATGGTATTTACAGCATCATGGTGAAAGAGAAAATTAATTTGATTTTACTAATTATTTGCTTTTGGGAAATGAGGCTAAAAGATGGCATAGAAGACCCATCATGCATTTAGAAGTCTTTTTGGTAGGGGAGTTCGAAGCCAACCATTCAGATGGGCCTGTAGTAGTATTGTGATTTTAAAATCCATATATGGACCTAAAACACTTCATTAAGATCTCATTTTAAATTGAATGGAAATGTTTATTTGTGGGAATTACTTGAATATGTACACATGTTATATAACATGGATTTAACAGCAGGGACTACATTGGTGGGGAATTTGAAAATTTATAGGTAGATAGACTTTTTAAAAAATCCATGTTCCTTTTTAAAAAAATCATGCATGCTTAACTGTGCTCCATTTACCAACTCAAACAGTATTCATTGCCCACCTTTATTTTAAATGAATTAATCATCATCAGTCTATTTGACTCTCATAATAGGTTAATTTCATAAATTGTGACTTTTTCCCCAGATCCAGTGCCAATAAGCTATTAGCCACATTTTCCCAGACAAGAGGTAAACAAGCTGAGTTTGGGGCCAGGCCTTCATTAGTGATGACTTCCCCTCCTATTCTAGCCAATTGGAGCCAGCTCCTTGGTTTCTTAAATTGCCTTCAGAGAGACCCAGCATAGGAGATGTACTAGCTCTTTCAGGGTACAGAGAACAGGTACTGACTGATTCTGGGTGTCAGACTTGAATGGGCAAGTTCTGGCAGTATAAGACTGATTTTTAGGAGTAGACAGAAGGGAAATAATTCATTGTTACAGGCACAGAGGTCCATGGTTTGCACAGTCCTTCAAATATTCTCAGAGAAGAACCTATCAGATTAATGATAACTTGTTCTGCTCCCTCAACCCCCAAATATGCGATAGTAAGTGGAACTAAGCTGCAAGGCCCATTTTAAACCTTAGCCATTATTGGTTTTGTTATGGACTCCTGGCTTAATTAAGATGGAGATTAGAGCTACTACCCAGTGTGTAGTAGACAGTATTGGACTAGGGAAACCTAGGTTCAAACCAGCACTTAATACAGTGCCTGGAAGCCTAGATGCTTTTGAATTACACTTCGGACACTTAATGACCAGGCAAGTCATTTAACCTCTATCCCAGTACATTGAAATCTATGCATATTTTTTGATGTAAGGAATTTTTAAAAAATCCTTCATGACCTATTACTTTATCATTGCATATTTCTTAGATCTATAAAATGTGAAGATACTGATCTCAGGGACTAGTAAAGACCCTTCTCACTTTGAATCTATGATCTGGTGAATTTTTCTACTGTGAGATTTCTGCCAGCTCTTTTGAGTCCTGACTCTCCCTATGCATTCACATACTCTCTGTTTTAACTTGTTTTTCTGAGCTCCTTCCTGGGGTAGCCCTTGCATAAGAGGATGATTTCCCCTAGACACACCCTGGCCTGACTCACCTTTTTACCTGTTTGTGGGGAGCACAGAGGGCAGCATGTTAGTTAAATAGCACAGACAGAATAACTATAATAGTAGTGGTGATAATAACAAAACTGCATTCCCTTTACACAGTGCTTCCCTTAGGCAATTTTCTTTGATTCTGACAGCCACTCATTCAGATGCCCCCATTTTCTGGAAGAGCAAGCAGAGGCCATAGAGACGGTAGCTGTCTTAGCTGAGGACATACGGGTAGTAAGGGGCAAAACTGCTGTGGGACCTAAGATGACAAATTGATGTATTCTATGATGTGGATTATGGGCTTTGGAGATTCTGAAAAGACTATTTGACAATAACTTTCCACCTTTGGTTTTGCCAGGACATCTGGCTGCTCTATCTCTGGCTTTTTTCCTGGGTCGTTTTCTGTTTCCTTGCTCTTCAGGGTGGTAGTTCTCCCCTGCCCTTCTCTATATTTTCCTTTTCTTTCCCTTCTTGAGCTCAACTCCCTATCCTCTCTCTTATTCACAAATCATCCAGCTCTGGAATCCCAGTTTGGTGTCATCAGCTGTCTCCTGGGCACCACATCTTGTACAGCCCCATTCACCATCTCAGATTGAGGATGCCTCACATGGTACTACTCATGGTCTTCCTACCCAAACCCACTCATCCTTTAGAATTCTCTGTTCCTCTTAAGTGCTCTGCTAATCAACCCAGGCTTTTACCCTCAAATCATCCTTGACTCTTTCCATCCCTACTGGCAGCATTGTATAAGCTTGGGGGGGGGCTTAGCAGTATTTTACTTTATGTGAACTGTGAACCTTGCCTCTTACATTTAAATAGTTAGGGGGGAAACCCCAGTAGCAGTAGATTTTTAAATCTGTGTATATTGTATCAAAATACTTGTATCCAATTATTTGTCAAATCTTGTTGGTTCCACCACCAACACATCTCATCCCTTCTTCCCTTTCTCTCTACTCACACAACTCCCACCCTAAATTGGACCCTTTTATCATCTCTCATTTGTACTATTTTAGTAGGCTCCTAATTAATCTCCTTAGTTCTACTCTCTCCTCTTAGGTAGAAATCAGACCATTCTACTCCCCTGTTCACAAACTCAGTTGTTTTCTTTTGCCCCTAGGATAAAATACAAACTTCTTAGCCTATCCAATTCAATTAAATCAGTGATTATTAGTAAACACCTACTATGTGCCAACCACTGTGCTAAAGTATTGGAGATGCAAAAAGAAGCAGAAGATAGTCCCTGCCCTCAAGGAGCTTACAATCTAGTGGGGGAGGCAACATGCAAAGAAATATATACAAAGCAAGCTATGTGCAGGATAGGGAATAATAGGGAGAAGGCACTATAATTAAGAAGGGTGAGGGAAGGCTTTCTTTTCCTACCTTTCATAACTGTTGTTACATGTTACATGTTGTAGCCAATTTAGTTTGCCTGCTAATCCCCTAAGCTGTGGACTATTCTCTATTCCTTGAATATACTCAGGTCTTGGTCTCTGCCCCTCAGAATCTTTATTTCCTTAAAAGCTCAGTTCAGATACTCCCATCTCTATCTACTGAGGCTTCATTGATGCCCTCCCTCCCTTCCCCATTCCTACTTCTGCTTTTTGGTGTTTTCTTTTCCCTCAGATTTTCTTATATTTACTAATTTGTGTGTGGATCACCAATTGCTCTCTTGTACATAGTAAAGCCAGATTGTGAAGAGCCTCAAATGTATGATTCCTTGAGATAAATAGAACATTGGGTCATTCTGATGGTTGTAAAAATTAAGCTGAAACCATACTTTTGTCATGTTCATGCCAATTGATTTTGATTTTGTAATCAATGTGTTTAAT
The DNA here is from genome assembly GCA_011680675.1 of Gymnobelideus leadbeateri. NCBI lineage: Eukaryota > Metazoa > Chordata > Mammalia > Diprotodontia > Petauridae > Gymnobelideus > Gymnobelideus leadbeateri. The sequence continues at coordinate 229,041 of WOXC01003711.1, forward strand.
AATTCCTGTTGATGTAAAATTGTTTTCAAAACATTTAACAATTACTTCCTTACAAAATGTTACTTTTGTCTTCCCTAGAATTGAAGGACAGTAAGCAAATCTTATCTATTACCAAAAACTTCAAGGTTGAGAATGTTGGTCTTCTTACCACAACGGTTTCTTCAATGAAGATCAGTGGGTATAATTGTCAAGGCTATGGGTTTGAAGTGCTTGGCTGCCGAGAGTTTTCCCTGGATCCAAACTCATCCCGAGAGATCAGCATTGTGTAAGCTTTGGGGACTTAGCAGTATTTCACTTTATGTGGACTATGAACTCTGTCTCTTACATTTAAATAGCAGGGGGGGAAACCTCAGTAGCAATGGATTTTGAAATCTCTGTATATTGTTTCAAAATATTTGGATCAAGGAATTTTTTTTTTTTTAAATCATAGCATATTACTGTGTAGTGTTTTGGGCAAGATATGTGTGACCAGTCATGGTGGGTTTGAGCAGGTTGAAAAAAAGGTCAGATATTTTTTTTTTCTTTTTGTATCTCAGTGAAACCTGGTCTTTTGGCTTATAGATCTCTCACTTGGTTTTATCCCCCTCATGTATAGTTCTTTGTTGCTTGAGGAGGGCTCTGGTTTACTCTTTATTCTGCATTCTCACAATACCTACAAATAAGAAAGCCAACCAATTTCCCTTGATAGCAGCTGTGAGTGGACCTTTTAAAAAATCTCAACAATTCACTCAATGGTAATCACTAGTTGGACAAACTGAAAAATTGTAGGCAAGAAAATCCTTTTTGTTGAACAGAAATCTATCAAATGATTGCTGGAATGGAAATATGACATGTCATTTTGGTTTTTTTGTTTGTTTGTTTGTTTGTTTGTTTTGGAGGGCAATTGGGGTTAAGTAACTTGCCCAAGGTCACACGGCTAGGTTTTTGTTTGTGTGTGTTAAGTGTCTGAGGCCAGATCCGAACTCAGTCCTTCTGACTCCAGGGCCAGCGCTCTACTCACTACGCCACCTAGCCGCCCCGACATGTCATTTTGAAATGGGCTTTATTGAGACTAGTGGGTCTTTTTTTTTTTTTTAAATCTGACCACTTTGGGCCACCTTTGTGTATCTTGATTTCTTCATCCCTAAAATTAGAGGGGAGATAGGGGAATCTATTCATCTAGACTCCTTTTCGTATCCTGAATTATCTACATTTGTGGCCACATGTCTGAGTCCGTGGTTTGTTTTTGCCCATAATCTACTTGAAAGTTTTAGGCAGGGTCAAGCTGATCCTAAGCAAAATTGTAAAGTTTTGGGGGGTTTTTTGGCTGTTTATTATCTCTGTGATTTATTATCTCTGCTATGTAGATGAAGAAACTGAGTCTCAGGAGAGGTTAAATAATTTTTTCGTGATCACACAGATAGTGCCTGTGGTTGAACTCAAATGTAAATATTTTCTGTCAACATTTTTTCCATTACACCATATTTCCCTATACCACCATGTCCTCCTCTGCACCTGTTTCTGGCCCTCATTTAGAATATAGGATACAATTCCAAATTCAGAATTGGACTCTAGAATTGGAAGAAACCTCAGAAGCCATCTAGTCCTATCCCTTCATTTTACACATGAGGAAATTGAACCAATTTAGTGTTTCTCATATTTAGTCATCATCAAGTATTTCCTCAGCTGGGCATTTACATTTTTTTGCATTCTTTTCACTAGTTGGGAAAATCTTGCTTTCCTTATTAAAGGCATTTCAGACATCATTAACTAGGGCAAAAGTTTCCCTGAAGTTACTATTCTAAGATTATAGATTTAGAGTTTGGCGGGAGCTTAACAATCATTTAATTTCTCATTATGTAGGAGAGTAAGCTGAGGCCAAGAAAGATTAAGTGATTCAGTCAGGTCCATGGATTGAAAAAAATCTTCCCGCTGAATGTCATTTGAAACCTGACTTATTGCATTTAGAGTGACAGAGAGGAAGAAGGGACATTAAGAGGGATATTCTTTTCTCAGAGCAGCCCCTGTTCTTCCTCTGAGAAGGGTAGAATGAAGGCTCAGTTGACTAAAACCTGGAAATGCTCCAGGTATTGCCGGGGAGCAGTGGCCCCTCGATTACCACTTTCTTTAAGGGCTTGGAGCCTACTATGCACACCATCTTCCCTACCTGAGCATGGGTCATACCTCTTCTCCTGCTTTCCTAGGCTCTTCTCTTCCAAGAATCCTAGGTACAGACATTTATAGTAAATCTGATGTTTTATTATTAATGATTTATCATGTAGCAAATACACCTCATTACTTTTTTAAAACTGTAATTCATCTTCACATTTCCTAAGCTGTGTTTTTTTTTTCTTTTTACCACTGACACTGATGTTTCTGACAGAAATTTCATTTTGGGGTGGGGAAAGGCACATCTTTTTACTTAATGGGACTGAAAACTGAAAGTGTAGCAGTGACAGTGGTAGTATCTGCTCCATTAAGTCTGTAGCCTTAAAAATGAAGAGAATTCAGACTAAGCCACCAAGATAGCTGGTTCACAAAATTGGGAGGATGTATTATTTTCACATATCTGGGGGAGACATAATTAAAATGAAAAAAAAATAAATTAGATTGACAAAGTATTTAAAGTTCTAGAGAATTATGGTATTGTTGCTTTCTTCATTAGTCTTCAGTCGTAGGTCTTTAGCCCTTTTTTGTGTCATGGCCCCCTTTGGAATTCTGATGATGGACCTCTTCTCAGAATATTTTTAAATGAATAAAATTAAATACAAAGAACATCAATTACGTTCAAATGAAATTATCAAAATATTAGAAAAACATGTTCTTGGACCCCGGATTAGGGATGTCTCTCCTTGATAATGACATAGAAGAGCCCTCAGGATTCTGCAGTGAATAGAAGCTGATGATTCCTTTGGTTGACAGGTTTACTCCTGACTTTACTTCTTCATGGGTTATTCGGGAGCTGACTCTTGTAACTGCTGCAGACCTAGAATTCCATTTTACACTCAATGTCACCCTGCCTCATCACTTATTACCTTTGTGTGCTGATGTCGTGCCAGGGCCCAGCTGGGAAGAGTCTTTCTGGAAACTCACAGTCCTCTTTGTCAGGTAAACCTCTGGCTTTCTGTGTCCATAAACTCCCTATGAACCCCCTTTGCAGGGAATAGAAATTGTCAGGTGAGTACCTGAAGAGTGCATGAACATATGGTGTCCTGGTGTGTTGAGTAATCAGAGCATGTAGAATTGACAGTTTTGTATTGCTTTGAGCTTGCTACCATACCACTGGGTAAACTAGCAATTTAAAAGTGGCAATAACCTCTAATTGTTAGTTTTCTTTTTGTTATGAGGACTTAGCACAATAACAAGGGCTTAGTGGACCGTGTTCATTGGTGATGAGCTAGTCTAATAGAACTCAGTGTTATATTACCTGAGTACACTAGGAATCTAATTCTTATTTAATCCAGTTATCTGTTTGCTGTCTTCATTCTCTTTGTCCTGTCACAACATCTCACTCTTAAACTTTCTTCTCTTCTCCCTACTAAGTTCCCGTTAATTCAGTAATTATCAAGCCCTTATTATGTGTAGGGCACAGCACTTGCAAAAAAAAAATAGTCTCTACTATAACACATCACTAAAGTGGTTAGCCTTTGCTTGAGGACCTCCATTGAGGGGTAAACCCACTGTCTCCCAAGGCATCTATTTCTCATTTTGGTTTGCTCTGTTAGGAAGTTTTTCCTTATATCAAACCTAAATTTTCTTCTTTGAAACTACTAACTGTTGTTCTTAGTTCTTTTTTCTAGGGCCAGTCAGAACCTTCCTTTGAACTTGTGTTTTTCTGGGATGTGCCATTTGCTTCCCTTGACTTCTGTGACAATGCATTTTCCTGGTTTCATTTCTATTTTTGAGTCTCTTTTACTGGCTTCCTTTCCTAGTCTCTTAACGTAATGTTTATCTTGTGCCTTCTTTCTCCATATACCCTTCCTTGGTAGTTTCATCTACTTGTCTGGGTTCAGTTGTCGTCTCGTGTATTTGCTTGGCCCTAAATATATTTATATCGTTGACCTCTCTTTTCTCAACTCCAAACTTGCATTTCCAGCTTCTGGTTGTATAACTCTGTCTCAGTGTTTCAGCAGCATTTACAACCCAGCATATTGGAAACATAAAAACCAAGTCTGTCACCCTCAAGGATCAAAAATCTGATATTATCTTTGATTTTTTCCTTGTATTTCTACATTCTGGATTACTTTCACATGTAAGCATAGAATCATACATTTAGATTTGGAAGGGACCTTAGAGGTCATTAAACCTGTCTTCGTTTTATCATTCCTTCCTTTCTTTTCCACTGCCATCATCTTGGTATAGGCTGTTATTCCTAACTTGGTCTATTTCTGTAGTGTCTTTGCTGATTTACCTACTTATCTTTCCCCCCATTCAACCCATTTTAAAATGTCTGCCTGATTAATATTATGCACAAATATAGTCGTTATTCTTCTGCTTATTAACACAAATTTTCTCTTATGACCTTGGAAAAAACCTAACAAATTTGATCATTTCCTTATTTGGATCATTTTTTTCTGTATGATGATTGATAGACTGCATTGTTTTTCTTTCTTCTTCCATCTCTTCTTTCCCTCCCTTCCTTTTTGAGAACTGCCTGTTTGTTTTCTCTGATCATTTATCTGTTAGCAATGGCTCTTATTTTTATATATTTGAGTCACTCTCTAACTTGGATATCTGACCTGAAATTTGCTGCAAAGTTTTTTTTTTTCCCAGTTAAACACTTTCCCTCCTAATTTTTCCTGCATTGGTTTCTCTTAGCTTGATAGTTAAGGTCATCTTGGTTCATCTCTACCTCTTACACTTAGCTCATGCTTCTGCTCTCTGCATGGCCTATACTCCAACTAAAATGGAACATTTGTCATTTTTTTAAGCCTCCAGTGCTCTGTCCCCCTTGTCTTTGCTTTACGTTACTCCTCTGTAATTGAATGGTTTTCCTTGTCTTCCTTTCTGCCTTTTGAAAATCCTGCCCCTCCTTTAGAAGCCCAGTCCCACTGCCATTTCCAGGGTCCCTTCCCCAAGTTCTTCCCTGTCTCCTCCCACATTGGAAATGATCTTTTCTTTCTCTGCTCTCACGTCTCACATTGTAACTCTTACACAAAAAGGAGGGAGGGTGATGACTTCTTTTTCTCACTTTTTTCTGATGTTCCTCTCTAAACTTAACATGGCTGTTACACTAAGCTTTTCACCTTGGGTTAGTACCTGCTATAGCTTGTTAAACTGGCATTTCTATCTAGAATCAGGTTTGTTTCCACCCTCCAAAAAGGAATTAGACTTCAGCAGAGTCCTTTCTAGGGCAGCCTGCCTAATAGTTACTTGGTGATTACTGTGTCTTGTTGCTGATTCTTTGTGTTTTAACTCTGTATCTCTACCAGACCCTAGCATAGTGCCTGGTTCCTGCCAGATAATAAGCCTAAAGTTTTTTTTCCAGAGAAATAACACCTGTATCTTACATTTATTTTTAGTTTTTCAAAACAAGCAAATTTTTTTAATAAGCAATTGGGGTTAAATAACTTGCTCAAGGTTACATGGCCAGTCATTATTTATGTGTGGGTGCTCATTTTCTGAGGCCAGGACTGATCCCGGGTCATCCCGACACGAGGGCCGGCGCTCTTACTCACTGTGCCACCTAGCCGCCCCCAAGCAAATATTTTGAGATATGTTTTAGAGTGGTTAATGTCTTAGGTGGGTTGTTGTAGAAGTTTCATTTAAAGTGTCTTGAGATTTAGGCCAGTGTTTAAATATTGCTCTCCATCATGAAGCAAGCTTTGTTTTTGTTGTCTTACAGCTGTATAATTACACATTTATTGCTTTCTTCCTCAGCTTGTCCCTGTTGGGTGTGATCTTAATAGCCTTCCACCAGGCACAGTACATCTTAATGGAGTTCATGAAGTCCAGACAGAGACACAATCCTATTTCGTCCTCACAACAGAATAGCAGTCCAGTTGATGTAATCAGCCCTGAATCTTACAAGTAAGAATGCTTGTGATTGTGTGTGTGTGTGTGTGTGTGTGTGTGTATTTTTTATCATCCCAGAGATTATTCTTTGTGGTATATGCACAAAGCTTTACATTTTAAGGTTGGTATAAACTTTTTTGTGGGCAAACTTCACTGGCTGACACATAAGTGGTTGGGTTCATTCCTTTGTAATCAGGTGTCTACTAATGGAAAGGCTCCGTTTTTACTTGTTTTTCTATTGGCAGAAAAAAGCAGTAGCTTTTGGCAAGTGGGTACTAAGAAGTGGGTAAAACAGAAATCCTTTAGGATTTAATTATTAGGAGGCAGCTGCGGATTTAGGTCCAGAGAGCCTGGGTTGAATTCCCAACTCTTTGTTGAGCTGTGTGACCTTGGGCAAATCACTACCTCCTTGACATTCCATTTCTTCATCTGGAAAATAGGGATAATAATATCTATTACCTTACTGAGTGGCTGCAGGGCTCTGCTTTACAAACCTTAAGTACCCTGTTCTTACTACTTAAATTATACCAATGTCACCCATTATAGATTTCCAGATAAAAAGCCAAACTTTACAAAATTTGGTTCTGGCTTTTTTTTGAAGCAACGTGTTTTTCCTCTTCAATTCAGAAGCAGTTGCAAGACGTTCCTGGATTCCTACAGCCCCTCCGATAAAGGCAGAGGGAAGGGCTTCCTTTCAGTCAGCGGTCCCCCAAACAGGATCCAAAATGCCACCAAGAGAAGTCCCGCCACATATACCCACACTCAAAAAAAGCATAAGTGTTCTGTATACTATAGTAAACAGAAAGCCAGCCCAGTGGGGGCCTCTAATGCCAGTGGAAATCCTGATGACAAGCAGAGCCTGATTCCTGGAAGTTCAACATCTGCCCCGAAGGAGGACCCCTGCCCTGAAGCCGTCAGTGAGAGCTGGATTAACCTAAAATATGCCAGTGGCCTAAATGTGAACCTGCAAAAGAATTTAACTCTCCCGGGAAACTTTCTGAATAAAGAGGAAAATACCCTGAAAAATAACCTAATTGTAAAAAACCCTTCTTCAGAATGTGATATGAAGGAGGAAGTACAAAGATGTATGTTTCCTAAGGAAACTGAACTTAAAACTTCAGAGACTGTATCTGAGCTCAAGGAAAGGGAGCTCTGTCCTCTGAAGACCTCAAAGAAGCTGCCTGAAAATCACTTCCCCAAAAACTCACCTCACCACCAGTCAGACTTGCAAGAAATTTCCAGGAAAAATAATGGTAATCTTTCCATTCTTGTGGTAATGAGCTTCCTATTATATCTGTCCCAGATCTGTTTGTAATAAGAGTCTGTTTATGTGTGTTTCTTTTGGTTTGGGTTATGGCACTGGATTTAAAAAAAATTTTTTTTTTACACAGAAATTTGTAGCCAAGATATGACTGTTTAGAACAAGTTTCCTAAGATGGAAAGTTTGAAGCAATATATACTAAGAAAAAGTAAAATCTGTTGGCTATCATAGATACGAAATCTTTATTTGTTTTACATTCGATATGGATATGTGATTGATAATGTGATTTTTTTTTTTATAGAGGGGAAGTGGCCACTCCTTTTTCTTTTAAATTATCTCTTGGCTCAGGTTTGCAAATAAGAAAATTTTCTTGCTCACTAAAATGATACAGCATCACCACCAACCATGTCCCTACTGTCTATGTGTCTTCTGTTCTCAGTGTCACTTAATTAAGAAGCTACTATTTGCATCAGATGTTTTTAGAATACTCCCATAGACAGACTCCTTTGAAGACAAACAGACTTGTAATACCAAGATAGACTGCCTTTAAAAAAAATCTACTGTAATTTCCATTTGGCTCTGAATTGATTTTTTTTAGGTCTCAGATGCAACAGTCAGTACATTGAACTCTTTGGAAATGAAAATATTTCTCGGTACATTTAAGTCCAATTTCTAGTAGCTTTACAAAGCAGAAAGAAAAATCAAACCTGTGATTTTTTTCTGTAGTGAATCAGTATATTACCCATTAGAAATAAAATTTTGTAGTTTTGTTCTGTGATTTGGAAAGAGGTGCAAACATACTGTGGAAAGAAATAGTTGAGATTGGGTGATTTTCTTAGAGCAAAAGCCCAGTCACTGATGGGGATTTCAAGCATCCTTTAATAGGGCATGTCAATGCTAATTGTGTCTAAGAGGGAGACTCTTAGGATGCTGAGACCTCTGTTTGGTCAGTGCATGTGTATTCCCAGCTCTGAGTGCACCTCTGATGCCCTTAGTTCCAACCTGTTTGCACTGTTTCCCTTGGCAGCAGTGGGCATGCTTGGAGTGGATTCATATCTGCAATGTTGACACTGTACACTTGTGTCTTCTCCACCTGTCTGTGTAAGTATGCCCTCTGGAATTATGCTTTTTAAAATTTTATTATATTTTATTTTTTTCCCCAAAAATTCTAAGATAAAATCAGGCTACCTTGCCTATGGACTTTGGGGGCGGGGGAGAAGGCCATATTTTTGTTTTTATTTTTCAAGTTGGAACAATCAGATAGGGTCTGAACTACAAAAGGGGCCTTGGAAAAAAGGCTCTGAAATTCTTGTATTGTTGGTTAAATAAGATGATTTGCAAGCCATTAGCAATGAAAATGGTGACTGTGAGGAGCCAGCCATTGGTTCACTCAGAACAAATCAGGCCTAATAGCATCTCCTTTTTTTTTGGTGGGGGGGGTGGGAGGGCGGTAGGAGTGTTGTTAGACTGGGGTAGTGTTTCTCTGATCCATAAACCTAATGTATTCTGAATTTCAGCAACTCCAACAAGTCTCTCATGAAATTCTTGTGAATACTATGGAGACATGGTTACAGGCTGGAAGTATATGGGTTTTTAGGGGGTTGAATATCTAATTGTGCACAGTTTTAATTGATTTCTGTTAACTCAGAGAACTTGAGTTGTCTTCTTTAAATCCTTTGATCAATGACTCAGATAAACCTTCTGATGTGGTTTGCAGAAAACAATACTGGGAGGGGTGGGAGAGGGATGTTTTAACATAAGTCCCTATGAAAAAGGCTTAGGTGTCTTAGCTGACTGCAAGCTCAAGTGTGACCTGGCTTCCAGAAGAGGTAATGGGAATGGAAGGAGCATTTATTAAGCATCTACTATGTGCCAGGCACTGTGTACTAAGAGCTTTGTGAATATTACTTCATCTCAATTGACATTAATAAATGTATAGTGATCAGAATGAAGGGAGGGATAGTCCCACTGCCCTGTGTAGTCCTCAGTCTCTGTTTAATGTCTCTTGTAATTTCTAACACATTCCTTTTAAAGAGCTAGTGTCTTCAAAGTATGTCAGGTTAGAAACTGCTGAAGGAACTGAAGAAGAGATGGTTGGGCAGCTGTCCTCAAGTATTTAATGAGCTCTTAGGTAGCAGGTGGGGTTAGAGTGAAGAAGTAGGTAGGAGCAGTGGAAAGACATGTACTGCAAGGCACACAGCTCGGTAAAAGAAAGAACTTTGCAGTAGTTAAAGCTGTCCAGAAATGAATTTCATTGAACTGCCTATCATTGGCAGTGTCAGAGAGGGCATTTCCGCATCAGGTAGGATATTACACTTTGAACCCCTGGAGGTCTCTTCATGTCCACATTCCATAGAAACTGGTTTCCACTCCTTGACCAATCAGCCAATATGCCCAAGAAGAAGGATTTGAGGCTAGACATCTTTAGGACGTGCTTAACCCCTGACAGACTTGGAACTGTACCTTAATTATGATATCATGAAGGGGAAAATGCTTGCTTTCATGGTACCTTATATCATGATATATGTCTGTATATTTCTGTGTGCCTTATATATCTGCTAATTGTTAGACTATATATAAAGGTATATATGTGTGTGTACATATGTATATGTACACAGTATATATTAGAATACAATATATAGTATCTATTAGACTGTATAGTTCAGATATATAGTGTATGTATATAGTATGTATATATGTCTGTGTACGTCTATCTATCTATCTATCCATCCATCTAATCTAAACCTGTAATTTTATTAGTATGGAGAACTTCCAATGTAAAAACCTCCTCTACTCACACATTAGCAATTCATCAATAATTTGGAGAGTTTCCTAGAGCACTGAAAGCTTTAGTGTCTTGCTCATGGTGAGCAGAGCTTAATATATGTCAGAGGCAGGCCTTGAAGGCAAGTCTTAACTCCAAGCCAACTCACTTTCTACTATACCACACCACCCATCTGAGTAAATAGGGCTTTACATTTAACAGTGAAATTATTTGACTGTGGCATTGTGTGTCTTTATGATATGGTCTTCTGTCAAGGTAACATTACTTTGAAGGCTTGGTTGATATGTGGGAGCATAGAGTTTGGCTGGTGGGGTCAGAAAATCTGCCCTGCCAAGATCCTGCATTTGATGGTGTGTCCAATACCTGATGCTTAATGCCAAGGTCTGAGTCAAGCTTGCCGCGTGATTCAGCTAAGCAGCTGTGAAGTAATTAGAGGTGGAAATCTAATAAGCTTTATGGTTTTGTTGTACATCATTATTGTTTTGTTTCCAAGGCAGATTATTTGTATGTTTTTTGTTAAATTTTTAGTGGGATTGACTCTTCTGCTATTTAAAATGTCTTCTATACCCTTGTTCTTGTCTCTCTTTCCTCTCTCCTTCTCCCTCTCTCTTTTCCTTTTTTCCTCCCTCTCCCTCTCTCCTCTTTCCCCTTTTCCCTCTCCCTCTCCCTTCTCTCTCCCTCTTTCCCTCTCCTTTCTCCCTCCTCTTATCAGAATCATGATAAGGGATGTTGGATTTATTTTCAAAACATCAGAGAAATTGATCAAAGGACCTTGACTTTGCTCTCTTCAGGCATGTCAAAATCAAAGATAACAATTTAAAATCTCTTGCATTTTTCTTACACTGCATATCTGCAATAGATTTTTCCTAGGTTGCTTTATTAAGTACCAATTAAAGTGCCAAAAAGTACCAATTAAAAGCCCTGCTATGCACATGATACTATACTAGAGAAATGTAAAATATATATATATATATATACACATACATACATACATACATACATAAAATTTCCTTCAAGGGTCTGTTCGAAGATCTGGCCAAACAAAAAGGAGAGAGAGAAAGAGCAAGGGGACAGTGGAGGATGGGGGGGGAGGGAAGATCTTTATTAGCATTAGTACAAACAAGAATTAGTAAGTATTAGTTTTTTTTTATGAAAAGAATACTTCCTTTATGGATTCCAAAGCTTTCCTAGTTGAAAAGGTCTCCAGAGATCAAATTCAGTATTTGCCTGACCAGGAATGCCTTCTTTTCTTAACACCATTCCTGACATGTCATCCAGCCTCAACTTGAGAAATGTCCTACTGTGAGAAGCTAGCCATTTTATACAGCTCTAATAATTATGAAATTTTTTCCAACTACCAGGTGGATTTCTGCATCAGAGTGCTAACCCTTTTGTCAGCAACTAGTGCTCTCATAAGTGGCACCTGGTCCAGTGGTGATATAATTGTCACAGATATTCTGATGATAACTTCCTTTCTCCCACCCTCTCTTCCCTTTTCCTTCTCTTTCCCTTGGTTCAGTTTGTTTTGCTCTGTATAACTTTTTATAAATGTTCAGTGTTTCTGTGAATTCTTCATATTCCTCATCTCACAGAGTAGATCTGTCCATTACATTTGTGTACCACAATTTATTTAGCCATTCCCTCAGTCAGTGGGGGGGAGGGGGCTAACTACTTTAAATATTTTTAATCTTTTTCAGCTAATCCAGGGTTGGGGAACCTGTATCCTCCCTTGAGGCCATATGTGGTCCTCTAGGTCCTCAAGTGTGACCCTTTGACTGAACCCAAACTTCACAGAACAAATCCCCTTAATAAAAGGATTTGTTTTGTAAAACTTAAGACTTGGTCAAAAAGTTGTACTCAAGGACCTAGAGGGCCACATGTGACCTCAAGGCTCCCTGAATTGTTTCATTCCTTAATTTGAACTGACCTTTCCAATATACCCAAATATACGATGAAAACAAAGCTATGGCTAGGTATCTCCTTTGGGGAAAAAATGTGCTGCTGGTTACCTCCAGGTAATGACATTGTTGTCTTCCTTGACTGGATAGAACTTCCTTTCCAACCCTTGTACCCTTAAGAATTTAAAGGCTAGTTTTTTTTCCCACATAGCTTAACTTTCTCATTAAGTGAGAAGAGAATTGTTAAGAATGTGTAGTGATGTTGCTGAGAAACACAGAATATTTTCTGAAGTCAGTTGTAGTTCAAATCCTGACATCTCTCCTCCCTCTGAGATTGCTTCAGGCTCTTTAGCCGCAAACTAGTGAATCATATATCAAAATTCACTCCAGCCCTGAAACCTGCTGACATATTCTTAGATGTTCTATGTTTTCTTCTCACACTTGTGCCTGGTTCTCATCCTCCAGCCTCCCAAATAGCCATTAGACAGCTAAAATTATGGAACCAGTCAGCCCTTCCTAGGAGTTGTGTGTTGATAGATGGGAACAAAGACTGTGGATATTATGTAAGTCTTTTTATACATAATAATCTTACTTAATGTGTTAATATCATCAACATCATTATTAGTTAAAATAGTTTTGAAATAAAGTAAGACTTTAAATTAGAATAATATATATGTATGCTTGTGTGTTATCCCATATGTGGACCAAACACCTGATAAAAAGGAACAAATGAGTGAATTAGACTTCTGTTTAAATTAAAAATAGGGAAGGATAATGCTTATCTAACTCATGTCCTAACCTTATAGTACTGTCTGAACTTGGGTGCCTCCAAAATATATGAAATGCAAGACTATTTCTGGAACTTGAACTTTGTTTTCATTTATTTATGTGTTCCAGTGGTTTTATGAAGACTAGATGTGTTTCTTAAAACAGAGATGTATGTGGTTGATTAGCTTTGACAATAAAAATTTAGTTACTTCTTCCCATAGATCACAGTTTGATTTGTGAGGTACAGTACATTCATTGTTGTCATCTAAGTTAAAACTTAAGAGGCTGTTTTGAGCTACTGGTTTGAGAAATTCAAGCATTATATAAAATGCTTGCTATGTGGAAGACACTGTATTGACTGCTGGAAATGCAACCTTCAAGCAGCTTACGTTCTAACCAAGGGTAATCAGCTAAGCCTTTTTCCTTGAAGTATGGACAACCCCATCCAATAATTCTAAATGTGCAGAATTATTTTAAAAATAGGAATGGTAAAATTAAGCAACAAGATTCAGCATAAAAAAGAAAAAATAAACCTTTCACTTCAATTTCTGTTCTGTACTAATTCTTGGCACCAGAGGGCATTGCTGATTTTCCAGGGTTCTGTGGTTCACTTCTCTTTATTTTTTTGGAAATGGTCTAGTCCTGAATATTAAATTTGGATTCCTTCACTCCTAAGAAACTTTGAGGACTGAGACTTTTGAAGTTATAATCTTGGCATGAAGAATCCATTAAACAATGATTTTCACATCGATTATATCTGTAGGAAAGAAATTCTACCTTGTTTGAGGGTGGTATCTGTCTGTCACCTCTATATGTGTACCATGGGATGCTTTCTCACTTCTAATTTCTGTGTTGCTTGTTTTGTGTCCCTTGCATTCTGCTTTTCCTGTACTTCTTTCTTTTTCTTTTTTGGGGATAGTGTTTTGGTTTGGGGGTTTAATTTTTTTTGTTTGTTTCTTGCTTTGCTTTTGTGTAATTCTGTTTTATCCAGGTCAAGTAGTGAAAATCATTAAATTTGAAATCATGTATTTGAAAAGGAGTCACATTTTAAGGGAGAATTAAAGGCTTTTCTTGGGTAACTTGGACTAACAGAGATTCTTACTTTACTCACTGACTTAGTTACAATACCAGTGATAGTCTCATCACAATTGGAACAGATTCCATTTACAGCGCATCGATGATCAAAAACCAATCCTTTTAAGTGATTAGTTTCTACAAGTAATTAATTGTTTCACTTTGGGATCCAGAAATTGGGAAATTTAAGGATTCATATATTCAGAACTAGAAGGGGAGCTGAGGTACCATCTTATCCAGCCCCCTCATTTTATAGATGTGTAAAAAACGGGGTATTACTTGCCTAAGATCACATTGATGATGTCAGAGGTGGTAGCAAGAAGGTCCATTACAGTTGTTGCCCCTTCCTCCAGGGGGGTTCTGTACCTAAACTACTCAAGCAGATGACACACTAGCCTGTAAAACCACAAGTACTCTTAAGAATGTGGATATGTCTTAGGAATGTAGATATGTCTTTCTTTTTAAATTTTTTTTGAAGCACACTTTTTAAAACTTTACTTTTATTGTTATATTTTGTGTTTTCTTTGTCAATATAGCTAATATGGAAATGTTTTGCATGACTTCACATGAATGATTGAAATTAAAGAGCTTGCCTTCTTGAGGACTGGGGAGGGGCTGAGAAGAGAGTGAGAATTGGGAACTAAGAAGTTTTAAAAATGATTGTACTTGGAAAATATTTGACAAAAAATAAAAATAATTTTTGAAAAAATAAAGTACAAAAAAAAGAAATTGAGAATAACTGAGACAAAAAAGTCCAATAGCTCTCAGGTTTTTAAAAAACTATTAATACCTTTGTTTTGGGTATCAGTTATTTCCCAACATTCCACTCTTTCATTCCTCCTTTGTTTTTTTTTAAATAAATCTTTTATTAATTTTTTTTTAGTTTTCAACATTAATTTCCACAAGATTTTCAGTTACAAATTTTCTCCCTGTCTTTCCCCTACTCCCACCCCAAGACAGCAAGCCTACTGAATATCCCTTCCCCCAATCTGCTCTCTCTTATAACCTTTCCCACCCCCAACTTTCTAGTAGGGCAAGATGGATTTGTATGCCCCAGTACCTGTTTATCTTATTTCCCAGTTGCATGTAAGAAACAATTTTTTTAACATTTGTTTTTAAAACTTTGATTTCCAGATTCTTTTCCTTCTTCCCTCCTCACCCACTCCCGCTGGGAAGACAAGCAATTCAGTATAGGTTGTACATATGTAGTTCCGCAAAATGCTTTTATGGTAGTTATATTGTGAAAGACTAACTATATTTTCCTCCATCCTATCCCACCCCCCACTTATTCTATTTTCTGCTTTGACCCTGTCCCTTTTCAAAAGTGTTTACTTCTAAATACCCTCTCCCCCAGTCTGCCCTCCCTTCTATCATTCCCCCCTCTTATCCCCTTCCCCCCTATTTTCATGTGGGGTAAGGTACCCAGATGAGTGTGTATGTTATTCCTTCCTTAAGCCAAATTCAATGAGAGTAAGATTGACCCATTCCCTTTCACTTTCCTGCTCTTCCCCTCCATTGTAACAGTTTTTTCTTGCCTCTTTTATATGCAATAATTTACCCTATTCTATCTCTCCCTTTCTCCTCCCATTATATTCCTCTCTCACCTCTTAATTTTATTTTTTAGATATCATCCATTTCTATTTAACTAATTCTGTGCCTTCTATCTATGTATACAAGTATACATATAAACACACTCACATATGTATTCATACACATATGCCATCATATATATATATATATATATATATATATATGTATACATGTATATACATATATATTCCCTTCAACTATCCTCATACTGAGAAAAGTCTCATGAGTTACAGTTACTGTTTTTCCATGTAGGTATGTAAATAGTTCAGCTTTAATAAATTCCTTATGATATCTTTTTTCCTGTTTACCTTTTCATGCTTGTCTTGGTTCTTGTATTTGAAAGTCATATTTTCTGTGCAGCTCTGGTTTTTTCCATCAAGAATACTTGAAAGTCCTCTATTTCACCGAATGACCATATTTTCCCCTGAAGCTTTATACTCAGCTTTGGTGGGTAGGTGATTCTTGGTTTTAATTCTAGCTCCTTTGACCTCCAGAATATCGTATTTCAAGCCCTTCCTTCTCTTAATGTAGAAGCTGCTAGATCTTGTGTTATCCTGATTGTGTTTCCACAATACTCAAATTGTTTCTTCCTGACAGCTTGTAATATTTTCTCCTTGTCCTGGGACCTCTGGAATTTGGCTATGATATTCCTAGGAGTTTTCTTCTTAGGATCTTTTTCAAAAGGTAATCAGTGAATTCTTTCAATTTCTATTTTGCTCTCTGGTCCTAGAATATCAGGGCAGTTTTCCTTGAGAATTTCTTGAAGGATGATTTCTAGGCTCTTTTTTTTTAATCATGGCTTTCAGGTAGTCCAATAATTTTTAAATTATCTCTCCCGAATTTGTTTTCCAGGTCAGTGGTTTTTCCAGTGAGATATTTCACATTGCCTTCTATTTTTTTCTTTTGTTTGGATCTGTTTTATAGTATCTTGATTTCTCATAAAGTCATTAGCTTCTATTTGCTCCAGTCTAATTTTGAAGGACTTATTCTCTTCAGTGAGTGTTTGAAGTTTCTTTTCCATCTGGGCAATTTGACTTTTTAAGGCATTCTTCTCCTCATTGGCTTTTTGGGCCTCTATTGCCATTTGAGTTAGTCTATTTTATAAGGTGTTGTTTTCTTCAATATTTTTTTGGGTCTCCTTTAGCAGGCTGTTGATTCACTTTTCATGATTTTCTTGCATCATTCTCATTTCTCTTCCCAATTTTTCTTCTACTTTCTCTTACTTGATTTTCAAAATCCTTCTTGAGCTCCTCCATGGCCTGTAACCAGTTCAAATTTTTCTTGGAAGCTTTTAATGCAGAAGTTTTGAATTGGTTGTTTTCTTCTGGTTCCATGCTTTGTTCCTTTTTGTCCTCAAAAAAGGATTCTATGGTCTGATTGTGCTTTCTCTGCTTGTTCATCTTGCCTTGACTTTTTGCCATGGTAGAACTCTGTTTCCAGAGTGGAGAAAGTTGTGTCCCAAATTGCTGGGGTTTTCACAAATGTCAGAGCTATGAGGAGGGTGCCCTCTCTACAGCCACCACAAACTCTGGCACACTGACATTTCTCACCCCAGGACCTCCACCCAGGACAGTGATACAGATCCAAGCAGGTCAAAGCAAGAGCGATTAACGTCTGAATGGTCACTTGGTCCTCTTATGATCTGCAGGCCAGGAGCTCCAGAGGCAGCCATGTGGCAGCAACTGTATCGTCTGGGCAGGGACCAGACCATACTCTTCTCTCACCTAGTTCCAACAGAGTTCCCTACTGACATTTTACTTTTTCTTTGGAGTTTAATACCGCCACAGCTGCCATTCATTCTCCTGAAGTTTGCTCTGGCTGTTCTGTGCCGCTGGTTGGGGCCACCCTGGGTCTGGGCCCTTGTGGCTCACATGGGACTGCTCAGCCCCAAGCCCAGTGCCATAGACCCATCCTATTAGCCTGCCAGGCTGCCTTCAGTGGGAGATTTGTTTTTCTCTGTCAATTTGTGGGTTCTGTAGCTCTAAAATTTGTTTAGTCACATTTTACAGGGATTGGAGGTAGTTGGTATGGGAACTTAAGCAAGTTCCTGCTTTTACTCTGCCATCTTGGCTCTGCCCACCAGTATGTCATTCTTTAAGAGTCAGTTTATTTTCATGAAGGATGCTCTTCCTATTATTCTAAATTCTGCAAGATCTTTTCAAGAGGGAAACTTTTTTTCCTATTTTTAAAAAATTCATTTACTTTTAGTTTATAACATTCTATTGTAAATCCCTTGAGTTCCAAATTTCTCCCCTCCCCCCATGGTGGCATGCAATCCTATATAGGTTCTACAGATACCTTCACATTAAACATTAGTGAAGTTGTAAAAAAGAATTCTAACCAATGGAATGAACAACAAGAAAGAAGGAATGAAACAAAACAAAAAAGAGAGAGCAAGTAGTTTGCTTCAATCTGCATTCAAACTTTGTAATTCTTTCTCAGGATGTGGATAGCCCTTTCCATCATGAGTCTTTTGGAGTTGTCTTATAATCTTGCATTGCTGAGAGGAACCCAGTCTATCAAAGTTAGTTGTCACAGATACATGTGTCTGTAATTGTGTACAGAGTTCTCCTGGTTCTTCTCTCCTCACTCAGCATCAGTTTATATAAGTCTCTCCAGGTTATTATGAAATCTGTCTGTTCCTCATTTCTTGTAGCACAATAGTATTCCATTACATTCATACACCAAACATGTTTAGCCATTCCCCAACTTATGGGTATCCCCTTGATTTCCAATTCTTTGCCACCACAGAAAGAGCTGCTATTAGTATTTTTGTACATATGGGGCCTTTTACCACTTGTATGATCTCTTTGGGATACAGCCCTAGAAGTGGTATTGCTGGGTCAAAGGGTATAATTTTTATATAGTTCCAGATTGCTCTCCAGAATGGTTGGATCAGTTCACAACTCCACCAACAATGCATGTGTTCCAATTTTCCCACATCCTCTCTAGCATTTATCATTTTCCTGTTTTGTCATCTTAGCCAATCTGACTGGTGAGATGTGGTAAAGAGGGAAACTTTCAAAAAGATGATTCTTTGGGCTTCTTTAGTTCTAGTACTTAACAAACTATAATAACAGGAGTTTTTTTGCCTTTATTATTTGTAGTTGTCTTTGTCCTTCATTCTCAAAGGGGACCACAACATCAGGAAAATGATAACATGATTTGCAGTTGACTTGGATTTGAGTGAGGGAAGGCTGGCCTTAATTATTAAAAGTACATTGAAGTCACATCATACTGAATTTAAAACTTACCAGAAACTAAAATTAGAATTTAAATAGTGTGTGCATACAAATAGGCAGGTTAGGTCTGGGCATTCCACTCAATGAGAATATGTTACAGAATGGACATGAAGTTCTAGGATGAAGGAATAAATGGATAAAAAAGCATGTTTAACCATTTGCTCTATGCCAGGCTCTGTGCTAAGTGCTGGAGTCATAAAATGCAAAAAGAAGATAACCCTTGTCTTCAGGGAGCGTACACTCTAATAGGAGAAGACAGCATGTATGGCCAGTGATGGCCAAGGAAGGTTGCTTTTGTTGGGGGGGAGGTCACATAGTGTATGGAGTTGTAAGATAATTTATCAAGGTGCTGTTTTTCTAGCAATGGTTATATTGATAAGATTTGATTTCTGTTCCCAGAGGAGGTAGAATGGTAGATAGAAAAATACCCTCACTCTGTGTCATAGACTTATAGGTGGAAAAGTTTATTAGAGGAGGTATAGTTCAGCTTTTTCATTTTACAGATGAAGAAACTGAAGATTTTAGATGTTAAGTGACTTGCCTGTGGTGATAGAGGTAATATAGTTATTCCCTCAGTCTAGGGAATAAATAGCTAGAGGGCTAGCTGGTATAGTGTATAAAGCATTGGATCTGGGAGTCAGCAAAACCTGAGTTCCAGGCCTATCTCAGAACCTTAGACTGGGCATATCTGGGCAAACCATGTGACTGGGCAACGCCTTTAATCTTGGCCTGAGTTTCCTCGTCTGTAACATGAGGATCATAACAGCACCTACCTCCCAGGGTTATTGTGAAGATGGTATTTGTATCGTATCATCATCTTCATCTTCAACGTCACCCCCCACCTCCGTGTGTGAGCTTCTCTCCATGCTGAATGTTGTGATCTGAATTGTGCAAAGGTTCACACATGGGAAGACTAATTGAGTATGAGGAATAAGGAAAGGACGCTGTACTCAGTCTAGCTCATTGGATGTTCACTTCAGCCCTGGGAGGGAGGTACTTTTTATTATGACTCCAATTTTACAAATGAGAGAAGTGAGGTAGAGGTTAAGTGACTTGCCTAGGGTTATATGCTAGTAAAAAACCCTACTTGTACTTTGGTTTTCCAGATTTCAGACTCAATCCTCTATTCCCTGTACCACCCATAACCAAGGCAGACATTTACACTGGTCCCTACAGGTCCAAGAGGAGGAGTAATGTATACTAGAGCTTGGAAATTAAACAGTTTGGTTCCTGTGACCATAGATTTGGAGCTTGTAAAGAACCTTAGAAATTATTTTGGCCTAATCTTACCTAACTCTCCTTGTTCTCTGGCATCCCATCCAAAAAAAATAGCTTACATCCTAGTTTTTATCATTTTGTGAGCTGTTTTATAATATTTGCAGCCAAAATATTATACCGTAAAATTATGCTGCCAGATATTTTGGCTTTTTGGTAGTCTGGACCTGAGATATAGTCATTGTGTACTCTCTGTACTTGTTTAGTTGTGTCCGACTCTTTGTAACTGCATTTGGCATTTTCTTGACAAAGATACTGGAGCGGTTTGCCATTTCCTTCTCCAGCTCATTTTACAGATGAGGAAACTGAGGCAAATAGGGTTAAGTGATGCCCCCAGTCCCACAGCTAGTAAGTGTGTGAGACTGGATTTGAACTTTTATCTACTGTGCTGCCTAGTTGCCTTTTATAATATTACAGGCTATTAACTTTTCTGCAGGCAGTGAGGGGTCAAGGAACTTGCCTGTAGCCTTGACAGGGGTGGAGAACCTGTGACCTCAAGGCCACATGTGACCTTCTAGATCCTCTGGTCTGACCTTTTGACTGAGTTCAAGTTTTATAGAACAAATCCTTTTATTAAGGGGATTTATTTTGTGAAGTTTGGATTCAGTCAAAGGGCCGCACTTGAGGACCTAGAGGGCCATGTGGCCTCGAAGCCATACGTTTTCCAGTGCTGGCATGTCAGAGGCAGGATTATAAACTTTACCAAGTTCTCTTGACTCCAGAGATGACCCTTTATACCATATGACCTATTTTTATTATTTATTTTTAATGTAACATTTATTTTACTTTTTTTAAGTTAAAACATTTATTTTCCTTCCTACCTCTGAGAATGGGGGAAGGCAACCTCTTATATTAAATATGCTATATGACTTTTACACAGAGAAGGTAAAATTTCTAATATTGTTAAGAGAATGCTTATCTTCCAAAACAAAAAATGTTTACTATCCATGAACTGGGCTTTAGCATAAAAACCTGAATAAATTTTAAGTAGCTTATGCTATTTGCCTGCTCGTTATTCCATAGAGCAACAGAATCTTCTGTTACTTTTCAAAAACTTTTCTAAATTCAGATGTTGAATTGATTAGAAGTATTTCTCCTTTAAATGTTTAGGGTATTGCTTCCTATACATTCCACTTGGACCAACCTAATAAACATTTTTTTAGAGCTGGGTTTTAGGGGATCCTTGAACTTGGATGGCCAAGAACAATTACATCTTTATTTCAATACAATTGTTTTTCTTTTTAATCCCATGTATTTTATCTTATACAATTAAAAACATTCTGAGAGGGATCCATTGGTTACATCACACTCACACTATCAGGGGGATCTCTGACACTAAAAAAGGTCAGGAAACTGCTCTTCTCCAGTTCCTTCATTTTACAGGTGAAAAAACTGAGTTCCCAGATGGGTAAGTGACCTGTTTAAGTTAACAGGATTAGTTAATGGCAGAGCTACTAGACTAGGTTAGCAAACAAGGTAACGTGACTAGGTAGTGACTCTGGATTTTGATAGACTTCCCCCAATATGCCTTTACTCCCTTTTTATAGATTACTTGAGATTTTTAATTGTCAAGGGGCTTTTAGATGTTTTTTTTTTCTCCATTAGAAAAAAATCTAGGGGCAGCTAGGAGGCACAGTGAACAGAGCATCAGCCCTGGAATCAGGAGGACTGGAGTTCAGAAGTGGTTCCAGACACTTGAGACAATAGCTGTGTCACCTTGGGCAAGTCCCTTAACCTCAACTTCTTTGTTTTCCCACCTCCCAAAGATAAAAATAAAAATCTGAATAAATTCAGCAGAATTATTTTCTTGGTGCTGAATCTTGGTTATGAATATAAGATATCAGTTGGGAAGGATTATAAATAGTAAAAGGCATTTTAAAATGTAAGTTATATAAGAAGGGAGCAATTTTAAAAAGTAATTCAGCTTCCAGATTCTGAGAGAGAAAACATTTTGAAAACAAGTGAAATTGAAACTGTATCCAGGTTGTATTTCTTATCCCCCTCACAACATATTACACTATATTCTCGTCCCAACTGTAGCAGGGCACAGAGGTAATAAGTTTCTATTTACATAGTGATACAGACTTTTTACAGAACATACTAGCTGAGGCTGTGAGGCAGAAACAGGTATTTTTTTGGTTTTACAATCAATATTATCACCCAGTCATCCAGTGTGGGACCCAGGACTAGAACTGTGAACACCTGGCTCCATTTGCTGAGGGTGGATGTAATTCTCCATCATGATCTGTGGATAAGGCATCCCACTCCCTTGCCCCTACCCCCACTTTCTTATGCATTAGATGATGTGTGATGATTAGTTCTTATGTATTTCTAAGTGTAAATACTTAGAATTCCTATATTTTCTCTCAAATATTTGAAAAAATATTTTTAACTTAACGTGAGAAAATAAGCAAATAAACCTATGAACCAAGGGACAGAAACAAACCAAAATCCCTAGCCCATGACAATGGTAAAACTAAACAAATTATCAGAAGAGCAAATAGAATTATTTTAGTTATTGTTGTTCTGTGTCCTCTTCCTTGTTTTCTTTCCTTCTTTCTTTTCTTCTTTATATCATGGTACTTAGTTTGTATGCGGTTCTGGTTCTGCTAATTTCATTAAGCATCATCTTATCCCAGTATGAATCATTTATTGTTTCTGTGGCCTTAGAGTATTCTGTTAGTAGATCATAATTTACTTAGCCATTCTCCAATTGGTGGACAATGTGAGTGGTTTCTAAGTTTTTTTTCCTGTTTTAAATAAAGCATTTAATTTTTTTTAAATACGTAAGCTTTTTTCAGTTTCATGATATTTTTGGGAGAAGGTCCTAGCAAATGTAATGACTGATTCAAAAGTGGGAATCGGTTTTTGTAACTCCTTCTCTATAGTGGCTTTCATGATTTTTTCACCGCCTTAAGCCTTCAACACAGCCAACAATTTATTAAGAGTGCCTGTTTACCCACAGCCAACATTGGATTTATTGGATTTCATTTTTTTAATCGGCAGGTAATATGGTATCTTACAGGTGTTTGTTTTGCAATGCTCTGATTATTAGGGGATTTGAGTATAGTCTCATGTATTAGCACATAGATTTATTTCCTCCTATGTAAATTGTCTGTGTCCTTTAACTGTTGTTTCATTAGGAAGTGTTGGTTGTTAGTTTTGTACGCTTGCATCAGTTCTTTATATAAATTCTGGATATCAAAGTGTTAACTGATATATTTATTGCAAATATTTTTACTGTTTCATTGATCATTTTCTCTATTCTTTCCCCAACATCAGATGGGTTTAAAAATTTATTTAGTGCTTTCAAATTTAGGATTTTTTGCTCTTTAGTACTGTTAAACTGAGAGTGGCCCAGTCATCATCTGATCAGGTTAAAACAAGGAAGATATATGTTATAGGAGTCAAGTAATACGGGAGGAAACTAATTCCTGGAGAATGAATTGAATTGATTACTCAAATATTGAATCATTTTTATTTGTTTAAGGGAATAACCAGCAAATGGCTATTAAGAATGAAGTAGAAAGTTGTGAAACTTTGAAAAAACAGGTTGATGCCAAACCTTCCTCAGAAAAGAAGATTCACAAAACACCTAAAGAAGATACATGTGGAAAACAGAACATCCCTTCTTCAATCCAGGTCTGTATTCAGCTTTTCTCTCTTACTCCAAAGAAATTTTCAGTTTAGCTTTTTTTAAAAGTTAAACGTTGACACAGACACAGACTTAATTGGTGCGTGTAGCTTTAAGAAGGAATGTAGGCATTTGTGTATTAACTTTCAAGACTTGTAGAGAACTTTTCAAAAGTTGCTTTTCTGTTATCTTATTTGGGCTACTTAAATTCACAATAAAAATATTGCATTTTCTTCATTTGATAAGTATGTGCCATATTGTGTACTCTGAATGGGAGACAAGGACCTTGCCCTCTAGGAAATTGCTGGCTAATTGGGGAAACAATACATGTTTGTGTGAGACGGTTAAGTGAATTGTACAACCTGGTGTCTGATCAAGTGCCAAACTGATTGGGGCAGATAGATATTAATTAATCCATGGGAAAGTTTATAGAGGGAAAAACCATTGTGTGTTGGAATGAGTGCAGCTAAGTTATTGGAACCAGTAGTACTGGAGAGCTAGGATGGCTGAAATTTAGAGATTCAGAAAGGAGGCAATTTAGAGATTCAGCAGACGTAGGTGTGAATCTTGATGGTGTTAGGAGTTCTGTGGCAGTGAATAAAGTCACTTAGTTTCACTGGGCCAGAATTTCCACATTTGTAAAGTAGGGTTAAGGAGGTATGATGACCCTGGCTCTATCTGCCTCCCAGGCTTGTTGTGAGGAAAGAACTCTGTTGATCTTTGGAACTAACTAGGGAAATGGGAGCAGTTGTGTTGATGATGCTGAATATGAATATATTAATATGGTGTGGAGACATTAAATGACTTGTTAGAGGATGGTGAAGGAACAAACATGAGCAAGTAGAGAATTCATGTTGAAGAGTAGTAAATAGGATTGAGGAAAGTAATATGGCGCCAAATGGTAGAGGGCCTTGATTGCCAGACAAAGGATTTTAGAATTTTGTTTCTTATGGGGCCAGTAAAGGTTTTTGAACAGTTCTGCATGTCATTCAAAAAGTATTTATTAAGCACCTACTGGGATGTGCTAGGGATAAAGAAAAGGGCAAAAAATAGTCTTTATCTTGAGGGAACTCACAGTCTAATGAGGGAGAAAACATGCAAACCTCCATATGCCAGAAAGATATATACAGGATAAATTGGAAGTAACAGAGGGAAGGCACTTGCAGACAGTGTTTTTGGAAGATACTCAGGATGTATTAGAAGAGGGAAGAGATAATACAGGGACACTGGGAGGCGTAAAGAGATGAGAGCCTTGATAGGATTGTGACAGGGGAGACAGGTAAGGAAGGGACACATCTGAGAAACATTTTTGAGAAAAAAATCAACAGGACTTGGTGTGACTAATTGCTGCAGAAGTGAAGAAAAGCAAGCATTCGTTTTTCAAAAATTTCTTTGCGTACATCTGTACAAATAGCCACCAAGTCTTGAGCCTGTGTGTAATTGGCAGAATGAACAGGAGCATGAAGAGAGGTTGGAAAACCAAGAGAGAATGCTGATTTGTGGAGCAAATGGTCTTTT
Organism: Gymnobelideus leadbeateri; assembly: GCA_011680675.1. Classification (NCBI taxonomy): domain Eukaryota; kingdom Metazoa; phylum Chordata; class Mammalia; order Diprotodontia; family Petauridae; genus Gymnobelideus; species Gymnobelideus leadbeateri. The sequence continues at coordinate 254,080 of WOXC01003711.1, forward strand.
ATCACACACAGAGGAAGGCCCTGAGGCCAAGAGAGGATACTGACTTAGTCACATGCCTAAGGTCACATAGGTAGTGACTATGGATCTGGGGTTATGGAAGGACATTCAGATTCAAAATATTCAATAGGCAGTTGAAGACACGACTATAGCATAAGTGAAAGGTTAAGGTTCTAGACTTAGAATCATCTACTTATTGGTGACATCTAAAGCAATTAAAACAGGTGAACTATCTGAAGTAGTGAATGTTAAGAAAGTGAAGGACAGAGCAGAGTCTTAAAGAAGAGAAATAATCGACAGGTGATGGGAAGAAGAGGATCCAAGATGAGAGATATCCTTCTTTGGGATAGAAAGATCACCAGGAAATTGTCATAGAATTAACTGTAGATTCAAGAAAAATTACAGGGTTGGATACCATAGAATCTCAGAATTGGGAAGGACCTCAAGGAGAGTTGTTCCAACCCATATCTGAGCAGGGACCCTTTTGAGATCCCCAAGTAGTCCTCCTTACTCTACTTTTGACTTCCATCAAAATAATGAAGAGTGAAGTCAGCAGAATCAAGAAAACATTGTATACAGTAGCAGCAGTACTGTTTTAAGAACAACTTTCAGTGACCAAGTCATTTTGACTATTATAAATACCCAAATCAACTACAAAGGACCTATGGAGGAAGATGCTATCTGCATCTGGAGAAAGAACTGATAAATAGAAGTATGCATAGTTTAGATTTACCCATATATGTGTGTATATACATGTAGGTGTGTATATGCACATGCAAATTTGTGTCTAGCGGTAGCCATCTCTAGGGCTGGGGGAAGGGAAAAAACAGAAAGTTACATGATAACTGTGTTAAATGTTTAAAAGGAAAAGCAAGTCATGCAGTTTCATATGCAATCTTTTTTTTCTAGTTTACTTTTTATGGAAATGCTTGTTTTATTTCTTAAGTTCAGAATAAAAAGTCTAAAAAAAGAAAAAGAGAAGGAAAAAAGATTTCCATCAATGAGGAACTAGAATTTATCCTGAAAAGCAAATGTTTCATTTTTCTAATGGTTAGAAAATACTTCTTTATATTAAATCAAAATCAAGCCTAATTGTACTAGACTGCCTCCCATTCTATTTCACTAGACTTAAGCCTGTAAAGATCTTTTGGAATCTTATTTATGCCAGCTACTCTTCTGGTCATCCCTCCCAACTTTTACATTGTTGAGAAGGCTGCATGATTGATAAGGATACCTACCTTCTTCTACATCTGACCCAATGCTAATGATGAGACAGTGCCATGATGGTGAGGGCACCAGAGTTAACATGGCGACTCTTTCCTTTTTCCTTAAGTGAGCTGCAGGGGGCAGCAGCTGACCATTCCAATGCTATTGGTCTTTTTCCTTTGCTGATCACTCATTCTAACTTTGGAATGAATGACTGCAGCCAGGCATGAGCTACAGAAGGACCAACGAGGGGGAAAAGAATATAGGAGCTTGAGACTGGTTTTTGGTCCTGGGTACATAAGCCCCATGCCTCCCAAAAGTGACTGTAAATGCATGAGTGAGTGGGGGACAGTAGGGGCAATATTACAATTTATTTATACAATTATTACCAGTATTACAATTTAGAACCTCTGAAGCACAGGAGAAAATGAGAGCTGGAAAGGTTATCTCGCTCTGTTTTTCAGTCATGTCCGACTCTTTGTTTTGAGGGTTTTCTTGGCAGAAATACTGAGCAGTTTGCCATTTCCTTCTCCAACTCATTTTACACATCCCACAGCTAATAAGTTCAAGAACTGGGACTCGAACCCTGGTCCACTATCTTTCAGATGTTTATGCTGTGTCATAGTCCCTCTGCTGTTTTTTTTTTCCTTTTCCCCTAGAGAGATTTCTGCATTTAACCTTCCAATATGCTAGCTGTTCATTGTATATACACTACATTTTATCTTCTTGTGACTCTGCAACCCCAGTCTCCCTCCTTCACCTAGAGCATCCTTTCAGAGCACAGCCCACATGCCACCTTCTTAACCTGGCCTTACTTGATCCCCAAAGTTGGTAGCATTTTGTCTCGAAATTATCGTGCATGTGCTTGTGTCCATACATGCTATGTCTCGCAGATGTAGGTTCCTCCAGAACAAGGACAGCTTTGTATTTTGTCTTTGTATCTCTAGTGCCCACACCAGTGCCTTGTATATAATATGCACTTAATACATATGTTTTTGTCAATATATAGTATTAGATATTATAGGCACTTTATCTGACTACACCTACCCCAGGAGAGGAGGAGCCATGTGTTTTATTTAAATTTTATTTCTTCCCCACAATTAGAAAAGTTTGTTGAATTGATTTTTTTTAAATCATGTCTTTAAAAACCTTGAGAAGATCCCTGCCCTCTTTACCTAAAAATACCATTGGTTTAGAATGTAGCAGTTTCTACCATCTAAAAAAAGAAGCTTGATTTTTGTACTTTGGGTCCCCGTCCAAAAAATTAAAAAAGTAAATTCCCCCTGGGTTCTATTGAAGTGATTGCTGTTGGTGCTTCGGTAGTAATTCATGTGAATTGCAGGAACCGAGCCAACAGGTGAGGGGAGGAGGATTTATTGTGGTAGAATTTAACAGCACCTTGACCATAAATCTGGCAGATGTTTCTCATTTTTAGCCCATTAAGAATTTTTATGGACCAGGTTTTCTTCTCTCTCGAGGGATTGAGGGAGGTGGGGAGAGAGGAGGAATGCAAACACACCAGAGAAAGTTATGCCCAAGTTTCCAGTGGTTAAAAAAGGCCTAAATTCTGGGGAGCAGGGTGGAATGAGAGCTTGAAAAGTGGATAGGGTACGTATCCAGAGGCGGGTAATTGCTGTGTCAAATTTAAGCACTGAAGAGTTTGTTTGAATTCATAGGTCTTTGGCTACACCATATCACTGGCTATTATCTTTAATTTGCAGCAAGAAGATAGAAAGAAGAGACCACAAGAAAAGAAGGATGGAAATCTCCCAAATCTAAATTGGAATAAAACTAGAACATCTAGAAAAAACAAGAAAAAAAGTGTTACTACATCTGCAAGGTATTTAACACCCCCCAAAAACAACAAAAACCCCAAACCAAACCCTAAGCTGCCATGTCCCCATTTTCTTTCTGATCTTCCCTTCTTTTTTCTCTGTTCCTCCCCAAGTTTGTAGGTTACAAATACAAAACTTTTGAGAATATGAACTTTTCAGTTTTGAGACGAGTGAAATATATCCTCAGGATTGTCAGTAACCTTGATTGCAGGTGTTCATTTTTTATGGAGCTTCCATAAGGTTTATAGGAAAAAAATACCCAAGGTTGAAATTTTACTTTTCACCAAGTTTGGTGGTTTTTTAAACACAACACAATGCACACACACAGTCTTTTTTTTATCCCATATTGATCCATATCTAGCAAAAAAAAAAAAAACATTTTAAATTTTACGTACTGTTGTTTCTTTAGGAAAAATGAATAGAATAGGAAGGCATTTTAGCTTTAAACATATATCATGATTTTTGAAAATTGTTTCCCTACACATAGACAGTTTGATGAAGAATTTAAATAATTACTCTCATCT